>JAIUCT010007746.1:0-24333 GCA_021307375.1 Tetraneura akinire
CTGTTCTATACGCCATGCGTATTAAAAAAAAAATTGAAATGACGCCATTTGATACTAGTATATAATCGAAATATTGAAATTTTGATTTAATTTTGAATTATGTAATTTGAGTATGAATAATGAATCTAATATTAATTTAAATAAAATAAATTTAATATTAAGAGGACACCACACACATGAAAAAACATAAAAATTGGGAACAAATCTAGTTTAGCGCCCGCCGGAATTTTTCACTTATTTTTTTTGAAACCTATGTAAATCAACATTTTAAAAACGATGGTGCAAAAATAATTTAGCGGAAATTAATAGTTTTTGAGATAGAGCGATTTAAAATTCACCAATATTGATAGATTTACTTAAATAAAGAGTTTTATAACATGAACAAAATGATGTTATTGTGGCCTAGTGGTTTAATGCGTCTTTCCATACGCGCGAATACCAGGTACGAAACACGATAAATTTTTGCACTTTTTTCTTGTATTTTCAAAATATAAAAAAAAAAAACGCAGTTTTCTTCAAATGGAAGGGACGCTCGCTACGCCTGCCGGCTTCGCTCACTTCCTCAAGCGCCGCTTTGCGGCACTTTTCGTAAGGATGGGGCTACGCCCCAAGAGACTACAAAATACCTACCTAATACCTACCCCATAGAACGGATACTGGTGTGGATAGGCAGTGGTTTCGTGTGGCCTAAAACCTCGCTTCGTTCGACCTTTGGATATTTACTCCATGATTGATACTCATTATCTCAAAAACTATTGAATTCCGCTAAATTATTTTTGCACCATCGTTTTTAAAATGTTGATTTACATAAGTTCAAAAAAATAAAGTGAAAAATTTGGGTGGGCGCTAAACTAGATTTATGCCAAAAATTGTTTACCGTTATGTTAATTTTTCTACAAATTATAGGATTTTGAATATTTCGTAAAATTCTCGTTTTTACGTATATAATGTTTGATAAAATTGGCAATTTTTGGTATTAAGGTCTGAAAATTTTACTGAAGTACGAGTATACTTACATATTACTTAACATCATACTAAAATATCAGAAAAATCCCTATTCTTAATTTTTTTTTATGGCTGGTGAAAATTGATATTTTTAGTTTAAACGAAAATCTTATAATCAGTGTTGGACTTATCTAGATAAATTTACCTAGATAAATTATCTAGATAATTATTTACTTATCTTTTATCTTATCTAGATAAATAAAGGTAAGTTATTTAAATAATTATCATAGATAAAAATTTTACCTATCTAAGTAAATTTATCTAGATAATTTTTTTAGATAAATCTTTAAGTAATATACAAAAGTATTGCTTTATTGGCGAAAATAGATATACCTCAAAATGTATGCATTTAAATGCAAGAAAAATGTGTGGTGTGTAATGTGTAGTGTGTACACTTCTTGTGTCTATAATTTTCTTTATATTTTTGTTTATCATCAATAACGTACTATTAATATTATACACATAATTTTTAACATCTTAAAAATATTAGTAAAAATTTTTTTGAAATTTAAAATTATCTTTTTTTTTATCTAGATAAAAATGAGTTTGAATTCTAGTTCCTAAAATAGATTTCTGAATGAATATTAATAAACTAATAATAATTTATTAGTTATATCTTACCAATATTGTAGGAAAAGTATTAAGTAATTTATATATTAAAATCTATATTTGTGTTGGGTAGTTATTAAGTTCTAAAAGGTAAGTAGGTAATAGTACAAAAAGTACACTTAGTGATGTATTATGTGAACATTTTTTATTTTGTTATTGGTATTGTCAAGGGACAGTGACACTTAAATATATTATATTGTCAAATATTTAATAATTTTTTAATTATAATTTACACCAAATTAAATTTATTACAATTTATAATTTTTCTTTTAATATTAATATACACAATTTAAAATTTTTCTTTTTAATATTAAAATGCCAGATCTAAGAAGTAGACCACACAAAATGTCATTAATTAATTTAACTTGCCATACATATTTAAATATAAGATTAAATTCTTATAGTAAAATATTAACTTCAGAAATCAGACAAATAGCAAGTAAAAGACAAAAACTACATAAAACTATATTATTTTGTAATATGTAAATTTTTTTATAAATATTTTATTATTAAACTGTGTTAAATACTAAATGGTAATGTGTAAATGTATAATTCATATTTAATTTTTAATTATTTACTTGACATCCATAAGCACGATAACAAATGATAACATAATAAGCCATAGGTGACCAACTCAAAATGGCGGAATCGTGAATTCGTCAACATATTGTTATACAGTCAGTATAGGGCAAGGTTCATAGAATATACAGGTTGCCTCACTTACGTATATATATTGAAATCCCCCCACAGCGCTTTAATGCTCCGTAACGTCATCCGCCGTATAAATCTTCGGCGGCGGCGCACTATACTGCCGTATACGGTATATGCGTTAAGCCGTTAAATGTTAATAGTTAATAGTTATTGAACTAATGAAGTTTAATCCACGGTAATTTGTATTAAAATTGTTAATTACTATTAACATACTCATACTGTTATATATTATTATACTGAATACTAAAAATTGAATAATGTGATTATTTATTTCATTCAACTACCCCCCTTTTCTTGATCTCATATTTATTCCTCTTTCTATTTTCTCATCATTTTTAAATTAAATAATAATTATTCCTGTTTTGTACTAGATGTTTTTTACCTTATATATCATGGCTAAATAACAAGGTATGACAGCAATAATTTCATTTTACGTTCAGTTGTGACATTCATGGAATAAAAACTAAAATTGTGACGTCAACTGCCGAGGATTTTTAGATGTTATAAATATAGGTATAATAATCATAGCATGGCTATAACCGGTTATTTAGCCATGTTTATAATTACAATCTTCGTATAGTTCGTGTTCGTGGTATTTACCATGGCTAAATAATCAGTTATTATTTTCCTCGACAGATGACGTAGGACACATGCTCAGTTCGAGTTGCTGTCATACCTTGTTATTTAGCCATGTTATATATGATATAAAGTATAATATTTTATGTAACTTGTTACTGGAATCGGAATGGAACATACTATGATTAAAATTGCAATAATTAAATTATTTATTATGTATATTGTCCAATGTATTACAAAATATTTTTTATGAATAATAATTAATAAATTAATATACCAATTGGCAATAATACTAATAATACAATTTATAATATATATAACAACATAAATATAAAAAATATAAAAATAAATAGGTAATAATAAAACTTAGTACCTTATACAAATTATTAGGTATGCAATTACAAATTTAAACTTGTTCAATTTTGGAATACAATTTGTATTCCAATACAATTATATTATATTACCAATATAATATATCAATATAATTTTATCGGTATGAATAATACCAATTGGCAATAATACTAAGTAAAAGTAATTTACAATATATATAACCAGAGCATATTATAACATATAAAGTAGGTGGCACTAGTGCCACCTAGTATTGCTAGTCGTGCCACAAATATTTATAATTTAAAATTTAAAATTTACTTTTTATATTATGTATTGCTAATTAAATTAACAAATGTTTGTATTTGGAAACGTCACACTCGTATTATTCCTAGTGGATTTTTCCGTTAGATATAGAAACCATTGCGAAAAATACGATAATTAAAATAAAATATATTTTATACATATTTATACTCTTAAATTTTTATTCATAAAATCATAATAAAATTTAAAAAATCACTCATTGCATTTCTAATCAATTTGTTTTATATTGTTTTATAAAATTACCCATCATTATGATCTATGATAATTTATTATAATAATTGTAAATGTACCCAAATTAGGTGATATAAACAGTATGTAGCCATAGTGCCACCCAGTTATATTTCCTTAAAATATGCTCTGTATATAACAATATATATATAATAGGGTGGCCAGATTAAATTTTAAGAAATCCGGGACATCATAATTGAATTGTTTTCATAAAAATGTTTTTCTTTTGTCTATTTAGTATGTAAACCATTGTATGGGATATAGCCTGCATTGTAGAGTAATATACATTAAACGCTAATTGGATATTAATATTCAAATATAATATATTTAAAATGTACATATTAAGCCAAGAAATATTAAATATAATTTTTCAAATTTTCTTGGACAACTTGTATTTCTCAGTAATGTGGACTTTCTTCAGTAAAGTAGGATTTTTATTTTTTACACGATGGCAAATAAACGTGAACAGATTTATAAATTATAAAGTACCTATATTCGTATAGTTATCTGTGGTTATAGCTATAGTGTATACTATAATATAATGTTTAATATTATAACTTATTGTAATCGTAATTTTCGCCATACAAATATACAATAAATAACAAGGGGATTTCGAGTTGAAATGTAGGTAAATGATAAAGAAAGAATTTAAAAAGAGATAATCGTTATCGAATATTGTTATAAGTTATAACTTATATTAAATATTTGCGATTAAATTTTGTTCAAAATAAAAACGATAGGCAACCGAATAAGTTTTACGAATATTATGGAAACAATTTTAAATTCCGGGACATTACTATTCAAAATTTTAAAACCGGTACAAAACGATGTCCCGAGAAACTTTGTCGGGACGCCGGGACATGGGTTCCAAAACTGGTAACGTCCCAGCAAATCCGGGACGAATGGCCACCCTAATATATAACAATATAAATATAAAAAAATAAATAGGTATAAGTAACAATATATACAATTTTATAATATAAAGAAATCTAAACTCGTTCAATATTTAAGCTGTATTGCTTAAGTCACTATTTTTCTGGCTGTTTCAGATGGTAATGTAAGACTTGATGAAACTATTTCATCATGAACCTGGAAAAAAGAAATGTAAATACAGTTTTAAAATATAAAATATTTATTATACTTTTAATGCATAATTTGTAATAATATTTAATTGGCATATATGTTACGGGCAAAACTATAAATGACCAGAATATGTGGGCAAAAATAATTAAATAAAAAATTTGAAAGAAATAAAATATTATTATAAATATATAATAATATGTATTCTATAATATTATATTTATTATTATTATTATTATTATTTATTATCACTATTAATAATGATGAATTTTGTTATTTATTAATAATAATTAAATAATGTTTATAATTAGTATTATTTTTATTTCCTACTGTAACATATAGATATTACTATCAAAATGGTTGTTTTGTAAAAATAACTGAATAGGTACCTATATAAAACGTATAGGGCCACATAAATTTGAGAGAACATTAATTCGCAATCACATACATGGATTATATTTGAAATTTATGTTTGTAAGTAAATTGAAGTTTTTTTTTAAATATCAGCTTTGTCGTTGTGGGGGGCAAAGCCCCCACGGATTTGTGTTAACAATTTTTCACTTGGAACGCAGTTTTTTAATTGTTAGGTTGAGCTCCTCTACTAATTTTTTCCCAATTCGAGCACTGGTTATAATATAACAAATGCAAATGCAAATATAAATAAAATAATATTTTATGAAATAGGTAATATAATATGCCTTAATGAAATTAATAATAGTTGTAATAATAATATTTAAACAATTTTTAAAATTAAATTAAATGACTTAACTTATATAAAAATAATATAATAATTACATATATATATAAATCAATGCTTACCTGTTTGGACAATTTAGCATGCATTCTGTTCTTACGATTGATTGCTGATACAGATAGTTCATTGTCAAATGGTAAATTTAAAGTTGGAATAGCATCCTTTTTTAACTTGCGAACTCTAGGAGTATATGCTAAAAAGTTTTGAATATTATTTATGCCTTTATGGAATAGGTAGGTATTATTTATTAGATAAAAAAAACTTTTGATAATTACCTAAGAGTTCCGCTTTCAGATCACGAACAAAAGCATCTGAATCAAAATGAATTGAGCAAATGTAAGATGTTTGTGGATTCCACTTATCACCTCTTTTACATTTTTGAGCCCAAATTTTTTGTCGCTCTAAATCTTTAGGAAACCTAAAAGTAATAAATTAAATGTAAATTAAGATTTTCGTTGTAATAGTATTGAAGTATTCTCAATCTAGATACGATATGCGTATTTTAAGTAACTTAGTAATGTTTACCTGTGAAACGATATATCAGTTCCATCTTTCTTTGTTTTGCTTGAATAGTTTATGCAGTTTGCAACGGCACAACATGATCCACCTATACATTTTAAATTTGTCGACATGTTTTTAGCACAACTAATTGTAGTGTAGAAAATATAAATCGATTATCACCACAAAGGACGAGTCAAAAATGCATAAAAGTCAAATAACAAAACAGTGCAATAGCCAAGAACGCATAATAACGCATAGTGCATACAGCATCACAACATCGCCGCCGCGATCGTATACGGCGAGTGACGTCACGATTTTTTTCTCCCACTCCTGTTTTTTCAAAATTTTGAAGTGAGGCAACCTGTATATTCGGGGGACACTCGTTTGCGCACATGATTATATTTCTACCTAAGATTGGACGACTCGAAAGCGCACTTTTTTCTTTATACAATTATATACGATTATAATTTATATATAAATATCATCTTCCATTTTAACTAAAATTATCTTAATGTCACAGTGTCACTGCACAGACTGAGTTTATAACAAAATTTCATTCCCGTATTCATTCAATTCCCGTAGCAATCGTGGTTTTTACGGTTAAAATATTATTATTAAACTTATATAAAAACCATATTATATGCATACAATTCTTTTGGTTTCAAAATAGTAAAATGTTACTATAAAAAAATATTACTACATATTAATGTAGTAAAATTTATATAATATTTATATTGCTATTATTTTATACAATATTTATTGAATATTAAAATATTTATTTCGTTTATAAAACCATTGATTATAAATACCATATTATAAATTAAATATAATTTATAATCAATGATAAAACGTATAAACCTATATAATTATATATTCCGATATTCGTATATAATTGTATAAAGAAAAAAGTGCGCAATCGAGTCATTCGATTTCAGGTAAAAAAGGTCGCCTATTGTTAAATTTTGTGCGCATTCGAGTTATAAAAATTTGCGCAAACGAGTTGTTTTTTGGGTAAATGTGCGCAAAGTGGATGCGGCCGTATATTCTATAAACCTTGAGTATAGAGAAGCTAGCAATCTAGTTTATTATACATATCTGTGTTTATACACGTAAAAATCCCACGCTTTTATCTATGATTCCATGACGAAATAACTTCCATGACGAAATAACTAAATTTATTTCGTCATGTATGATTCCACGTGCATGCACACATAACGTGTTTGATGTTTGACTTTGAAGGCCATTTGAATATAACATCTAACTAGTTTTTAGTTTTGTAAAATTATGAACTGATACATGACAAATATTTTATTATAAACGACATTTGATATTGTCAATAAATTATTATTATTAGGCTTTAGGCAATAAAGCAATATACATTTTCTGTCTTTTCAGTGCATGACAAAAAATATTTACAACTCGTCAATTGTGTTTTATTGTATAATGTTAAAATTCTAAAAAAATTTACTTTTTAGATTTTCAGTAAAACCTGTGGTCTTAAATTATAATAAACACAGTTTTTGTGAAACAAATTATTTACCTTTAAAACGTTATTAATTCATTATGTCATTCATAGATGATGATATAAACATATCTACAAATCTATCAATATCTCCAATACAAATGTAAGTACCTACTTATTTTAATTATGTAGTGTTTAAAATCACAATTAAAATAAGTATTAATACGAGGGGCAATCAAAAAGTAAGTTGCATTTGGCCATATTTTTTGTCCTGGTGAATATTTTTTGTTGAAACTTTGGGGTAATACTCTACACATTATACTTTAAACGTATTAATTTCTAAATTGATAGTTAGATGTTAAGCTTATCAGTAACAAGTTGACAATCATGGCTACTGCTACTATTACGCCGTCCAAATTTGAAATTCGTGCAGGTATTAGATTTTTATGGTTAAAAAATTATAAACCAGTACAAATACATGGGGAGGTGTGTGAAGTCTATGGTGATAAAACAATTTCAAGGTATGCAGTTGAAAAGTGGTGCAATATGTTTAAAAATGGCCGAACGGATATCAACGATGATTACCGTGCTGTGGACGAAAAATATGGCAAAATGCAACTTACTTTTTGATTGCCCCTCGTATATTATAAAACTTTATTATAATGATATGAATGGCAGAAATTGCATTCTAATAAATTCAGCAAAAGATTTATGTAATTCCGTACAACGCTCTTAATATTCACGTAACCAATTCAATAACATGAGTACTAAATGATACAAAAGACTTGCTCATTTTTGTGTAGTTTTGAATTAAAACAATTGTTTTGTACTTGCCTTACCACCTATAATTTTATCATCTCCATATATTATTTAAAAACATTTAAGAATTTTTTTTTTTAAGGGATCAATAATAAGCTTTTTTTTATATCAGAATTACTACTTATTGTTAAATTACTATTCATTCGTGTATTCATTGTTTTATAATAAATACATACAATTTATTGTAGCTGCCTTATTATTTATATTTAACTAGAACAAAATTATACAGAATTTTTTAATGATTTTAAATCACAAAAATTAGTGATTAAAATTTTTTTTTTTAGCAATACTGAAAATATTAAAAACAAAAATTCCTCATATAAAATGCCCGAAGGAGAATTTGACAACATATTAGAAACTTTAAAAATTCAGAATTCTTTTCGACAGTAAGCATATTATTCATTTAAAATTTAATACTTATTGATATAATTAATATAGTAATAATACCTATATCCACTCTTCATTTAAAAATTAAAATATATTTTCTCTCTCTATGGTTTCATTTTGAAGATTGGTTTGTAGCTAATTTCTATTCTTTTCTATTATCCACTTTCCTTTTCAACTGTACATTAGAATCACATCCTTGTTCCCTTTTTAGCTGTTGGATATATATATATTCTAAGCTCGGCCTTCCTCTATGATCCTTTCCTTCTACATATCCTTCTATATTTAGGAATTTCATGTCAAATTATATGTCCATTTTATCTTAATATGCTTTTCCATAACGCTTCCAAGCTTTCTATCTGACATCCTATCATGAACCTCTTAATCGTTATTCTATCTAGATTATTATTAATTATATTTATCTAATAAGCATATTGTAATCGTTTTTTATGTAACTTTTATAGATCTAATGTATTATGTGATGTCACTTTAATAGCTAATGATGGTATAAAATTTCCAGCTCATAAAGTAATATTGTCATCATCTAGCACATTTTTTTTATCAAAGTTTAATGATGTAGATTACAATGAAAAAAATAAAAGAAGTGTGCAAATAAAAGAAGTTGACTCAAATACTTTAGAAACTATAATTAATTATTTATATACATTCAAGTTGGATGTGACAGAAAATACAATTGTGGTAAGTAAATTAAATAAATGTAATATTATATTATAATAATGAAACTATTTAAGGTATGTAATAAATATAACTGACATAAATTATTGGATTATTTTAGAATATTTTGAAAGCAAGTCATTCTTTACAATTGAATACACTCAAAGAAAAATGTTATGACTTTATTGAACATAATTTAAACTTAAACAATTGTATAAGCATTATGAAATTTGCTAAACTTATTTCTCATGACAGACTATATAACCTTAGTTTTTCTTATGTTCTTGACAATTTATTGTAAGTATCTGACTTAATACTAATTTAATAATTAAATCATTAATACCTATATCAAATAGAAAATCTGTGTACTATATCATAATAAACTTCATTAATGTTACATTGTTAGGTATATCATTTAACCATTATGAACTACAACTTATTGTATGATATTATACAATATATGCATATAAATAAAATTATTAATTTATCCTATACCTACTTAATTGAAATTTTATATTAATATTTTCTATAATTTTAGATTTTGTGTGAAGTGAAAAATGTATTCTTACAATTATGTATTTTTTTTTTTTTTTTTTTTATGTATTAAACACCTTTTCGAACCGAAATAATACTCATGCATATGTTTCCGGTTGAAAGTGGATGGATGTAATTAATACTTTATATGAGTCATTTTTCAAATTTTTTATAATTGACATTATACGATAGAAAAAATGACAAAACTGGCATTTTTCACAACTACTGAAATTTTAGCAAAATCGATTTCAATATTTCGCGATAGAAACTTGACATTTTTTTAAGTTTTCACATATGTATAACTTTATAAAATTTTGATACCATTACATTAATTTTTCTACAAAATATAGAACTTTAAATATTACTGAAAATTCTCGTTTTTATCTATGTAATATTAAAATTTGAAGGCCATGATAAATCATTACATTGGAAAAACAATTCTGAGCGAAGTATTGTCATATTTGGGATCTAGATGATTCATGTAGGGGTTTATGAACATTTATATTGAATGTAGAGTAAAACATATAACTTCGCTCAAAATCGTATTTCGAAAATAATGATTTATTGTTGCATTCAAATTTGAATAAAAATTCAACACTCTTTAGACCTGTAAATCTTCCAAATCTGAATCAGCTATTTTTTTTCATTACAATACAAATTTTGATCGTTTTGCAAATATGAAATTTTGGACCACAACCATAGTTCATATGTTATTAATATTTTTTTTTTTTTTTTTAGTGATTTGGAGGCTTCTAAATTATATGAATTATTATCATATGAAGAAATTCTAAACTCAATTTCTGATAATAGTTTAATTACTGGATCTGAAGAACAGGTTAGTTAGTATCATTTATTAATTATTTATCAATTATATTACATATTGTTACGAAGTACGAACCGACCTTTCATTTAATGAAATTAATTAATTAAATTTAAAAATTGTGATCGCATATATCTTAAACTATATATTAAATAAAATGTAATAAGAAATATTTAATTTATGTTTAATTATTAGTATATTACGAAAATAAAAATAAATTAAATTAAATTGCACACATTGAAAAGTCAATACATTCATTGCTTCGCTCCAAATTCAAAATAAATATAATTAGGTTTATTATTTTAGTCAGTTTCCAATTTTTTTCTGGATGAAAATAGAGTAGTGTTTTATTTATTGAGCACCCATTCATCGTGAATTAGGTATGTTTTTCTAAGAAATAGAAAAGATGTAAAATGTGAAGCATTTAATTTTGGTATGAAAAAGTAATTGATATGAATTATAATAATTATATATTATAATTTGATATATTCATAAATATTATATTACTACACGTAAGTATTTATAATCATATAAAAAGTATCAGATGTTAGTTTATCATAGTTACAGAAACGCAGAGTATAAATTATAGACAATTTAATTTATAATTAATAAATATTGAATAAAATATAAAATTAACTATGATTAAATTTTGTATTCTATTTGTAGGTTTTTAAATTTGTTCTCAATTGGACGAAATTTAATGAGGAAAACGGTAAAAAATATTTTTTGGAATTAATGAAACACATAAGATTATCATTTGTCCCAAATACATTTCTATCAAATGTATTAACTGATCCTTTGCTCAGAGATTGCATGACTAAGGAATATATTATTAAGTATTTAAGTGGTCCAAATTCTAAATATGATATGAGAAATACTAAATTAATAAAGAATGAAAGTTTAATTAATAAACCAGATGTTAGTACTTTTCATTATCATTAAATTATCAACAAATTATAATTAATATTATTATTTAGATCCTTATAGCAATAGAAACTATAAATACGAATATCTATTGTAGCGACATATCTAGTAATTTATTAGATTGGAAAAGTGGACCAAATTTTTTTATACCCCCAGGATCATTGTCTAAAATAGTTGCATTTGAAAATAGATTTCTATTGTCAATTGGTGGAAAAGATTGTAATAATAAAACTACAACTGATGAAGTATATATTCTTGATTTATCAACTACTTCAAAAAAATGGATACCAACAACATCTATGATATCTTCTAGATGCAATCATGCAGTTTGCACAAACAAGAATCGTATATTTGTAGTTAGTATATTTACCTTAATTTTATAATGTAAAATAGTTTATATATAATGGTTTAATAATTATTAATAATTTAATTATTGATTTGATTTAGGTTGGTGGTATTAATGCAGAAGGTGAAGTATTAAAGACTATTGAGGCCTTCGATATTGATACAAAAATATGGACTATACATTGTACAATGTCACATTCACGAAAATATTGCAGTGCTATTTATCACAATAGCTTTCTGTATATTGTAAGTAGTAACTAAAAGTAGGTTTCTTAATTTGTTACCTAATACACTTTTAGACATTTTGCATGACACTTTTTTATAATTTAATTTTCTATTGTCATATCACACTTATTTAAAATTATTGTAGACGGTCAAATTTATTATATAGGTACAATTTTTATTATAATATAGTTAAATATAATATATTTGTATCCGTATTATGTTTGTTATGTATTAGATAGGTGGAATAAATGAAGATGGTCAAGTTTTATTAACGGTTGAGTGTTTTGATGATTTAACTTCAACTTGGAATAGTTATATAGATCCTTTACCTCAACCATTATTTAAAACTTGCATAACAATTTATAAGAATGATCTATATGTTATTGGTGGTATGAACATATTTAATGGCAATCAGGAAGAATCTTTAAATACTATATTTAAATTTACATTATCAAGAGGCAGTGTATGGTGTACATTGTCATCCTTATTAGAACGCCGACATTTGGCAAGTTAGTATATTAAACTATAAGTAACAATATGCATGCTCTTTAAAGTATATGTTAAATTTAATATACGAGTATATTATATTTCTATTTATTTAGGTTGTACAGTTTTAGATGAAAAACTTTATGTCTTTGGTGGATTGATTAAGAAAGAAAAAATTTATTATTGTAGTACTATTGGAATTTTAGATCTTAAATGTAATTTAATTAGTACTGAAACAATAATTAAATTCTTTCCATGTAATTCTCAAAATATTTTAAAGTTAAATAAACATTATATAACTTCTTCAGGTGTGAAGTTATAATTTATTTATTTATTGTATTATATATTATAATATTATGAATGTTTTGTTTTTATATTATAAAATAAATAGTTATATTAAATTTATTAAACATATTGGAGTAATTATTCATATGCCTAGTGTTATTAAAATATATTCACTTTTTTTAAGTCCATATTTTTTAAATAAAATTAATATTTTAAAATAAAAATATTGATTTCATAAAACTTATACATTTTGAACATTTAGATTTTAGATAATGTGTTTTTGTGTTAAATATTTATATTTTTTAAGTAGGTATTTACTATTTAGTATGAATTTATAAAAATATAAATAAAATCATATTTTATTGTATAAAATGAAATTAAGGCGGGTCTCCGTAGTGAATATTTACGGCGAAATAGACCTAAACGAGTTCCAACGTATTGGCTTTAGTTTTACTTAAAAAACAATTCTGAAAACAATTTTATATTTGTAAAGAACTCTATTTTGGATCGTACGAATTACATTAAGAATTTTTTTTTAAATCGTACATTTCCAAAAATACAATTTTCAAAAACGTTAATATTTTATAAAAATAAAAATATAGATTTATTGTTATAATATTAATAAAATTAAAAATTGGCTTCGTACGATCCAAAATTGAGTTCATTATAAATTCAAATCTGTCCTTAAAATTATTTTCGAAAAAACCATAAGTCTATAAATTGGAACTAGTTTAGGTCTTTTCAATACAAAAATTATGAGTGTAATAATATTTACAATAAATAATTTGAAATGTGCATGCGAGTGCGTACTATACCCCGCATGCTATATCACGCATCATACATTGTTATTTACTCACACATACACAAAACGTCATTAAATCAATTAAATTATTGCCTATATAATACTCCTTAAATATTCACTAAGGAGAGCCGCCTTAATGGATATTTCCAATTTTTAATCAATTATTGTCAATAGTCATTTGGTAAATATTTTTATCTTATTATACTCGTATATTATGAAGATATACAAGTTACTGACAATGTTGATAATTGGGAAATGATATCATTGACCAGAAAATGACGTTAAAAAACGTATTTTATTCTCAAATTTTCATCATTGACTGGTCAACGACAATTCCCAATAACTTTGGTCAATAATGTAAGAGATTATAAGGTCATTAGGAATAACTGAAATATAAATATATCTCTTTTATTTTTAAATGTGGCTTCTAAATTTAAATTATTTTTGTTACTCTTCTAATTATCACTATTTTTAGAACCATTGCTATTGTACTAAGTAATACACATTATATTTTTTATTTCAATATATTTTTTCGAATATTCAATCACGGTTGTACCTTGCCGTGCATGACTGCATGAATAGTATACCTATTAGGCCTCTTAGCATATAATATGTAAGATAATATTGTAAACCGCGTGTTATTCCGCATTTTATAAATATTTTTATACATGTATCCATGCGGGAAAAATTGCGAAATCTAAACCTATATGACAGTCCATACTCCATGTTTATGTATAATTTGCATATTGCATAATATATTATCATAGATTAAATATATATATTTAATCTATATTATATACAACGCAGTATTATTATATACCTACCTACCAACTGAAGCTCGCGTATTTGAAAAGTTTCTCTTTATATCAAGAATTTATTTCTATATAGGTAAGTTGAGTATGTTTGTTTTGTGTACGTCAGTATATATATGTATTTTGTATATCTACAGGGTGATTTTTTTATCATGATTCAGCGTATAACTTTGAAAATATAACTATATAAGTAGTTTTGAAAAGAAAAATTTTAAATTACACATTTTTTTTATACTTTTTCGTAGTTATAATATTTCTACCTTCATCCCTTATATGATAAAACAACATCGACTTTTGATTGTCAAATGGTAACATATGTTTTAAGTAGTCAATTTTTAAAGAATGTATTTTTAAAAAAAATTTGACGTTAAGGTTATGGAAATCAGATTAATATTCGCGAGTAGGTAATTAACACTCTATAGTCTATATTATAGACAGGGGAAGTACGCGGTAATAGTAACATCAACCATTTACATCGATAATTAGATTTCACGACAAAATCAATTTTTGGTTCGGTTCACTTGACACTCTTATGTCTTATTAATACTGGTAAAGTGGTAATTAATATTTGTTATCGAACCAAACATAGACCTATAAAATAAAGTTTATATGTCTATGGAACCAAATATCATTTAGGTTGTGAAATTATCGATGTAAATTGTAGAATATGTTACCGCGTACACCTCCCGTGACCCGTCCATACTTAAGAGTTTAGAATGTTAATTACTCGCAAAATATTAGTTGGATTTCCATAACTTGTACGTCTAGAATTTTATAAAAACACATTTTTTAAGAATTTACCATTTAAAACATTATGTTATTATTTAAAAATCGAAAGTTGATGTTGTCTTATTATATAAGGGATGATGTTAGAAATATTATAAATCCTAATTTAGGATACTGAAGACTGCAGCCGCAATCCTCCGGGATGATATTTAATCTGTCGTATGTGACACTCATAACTACCCCCTTGTGCTGAGTATCAATGAAACAGATAGAGATAATGGTTCAGCTACCTTGTTTCTCAGTTATAATAATGCTACTATCATATTTTAACTTTTTTTTATTGTTTTTTCATTTGGAATTTTATTTTTGCAAATATATTTTAACTCTTGCAGTGAAAACTGACAATCGTCATTATTTTTATTAGGTATATGCAAATATTTCTTCCATCGCTAAAGTAATATTATTATCTTCAGGACGACCAATTTTACCACCTGTAGAAGGCCTCAAAAACGAATTGTAACAATTGTTATGGTACTTCGCCTCAACATCAACTAAGTCATACTCTATACGTGCAAAAACAGTTTTTGCCACATCATCCGTACGATTCTCTGCAACCTTCATAATATTATATTTAAATGTAAGAGTAGAAACATTATATATTGCTCGTCGATTTTTCTGCGATTTTTTCCTTTCAGCCTCTTCATTTGCTTCATCACCACAAAATAAACAACATTTTTTTAAGCAAAAATATGACTCACCTGATCGCTTTCTAGTAAGCGGTGGACTGATCGTAGAAGTACTAGCTTCCATTTCTCGCTGTCTTTTTACTGTAGTAATAGTGCTTTTGCGCTTATACATTTTACGACACTCAATATGAATTGTCATAAATTTTTTGTCTTTCAAAAATTCTTAATGTCCATCATCTCTTTCAATGCTTCTATTAAGGTCTTCATTCCACGTTCAACAATAACTATACTTTCGTTCAAATGTTTATTATAAATAAAGCAAACTTGCGACATTTTTATAATTTTATTAAAACAATATAAATACGTATTACGCACATGTAACTACGACAACAAAATACATACTAATCATGGCTAAATAACTTTTTTATTTATGCTAATAATATAATATAGGTAATAGAATACTATAGTAGTGTACCTACACATAGGCGTAGCGTGGTGGGGGCTAAGGGGGCTTAAGCCCCCTTAGAATAGCTACAAGCCCCCCCATTTAAAATGTATAAAATAGGCACTTCCATTTTTTTCTTGCTGAAACTGAAATTATAAGAAATTGATATTACATCAAATCAGATTATTTCAGTGATAAATAAATATAGTACTTAATAATATAATAGGTAGGTATTTAAAATAGATTTTATTTTGAACAAAATATAGAAAATTACCCAAGGATGTCGTTCCAGCTTTTCTATTTTACTGAAAAACTAAATAAGAATTTTATAACATTATAATAATATATATATATTATTTTATTAGTTTTATCTGTAATAGTATTTATAACTTCATTTCCAGCAAAATAAATTTAAATTATTAGTCAAATTATTTATAATTTAATATTATAGCTATTCGCTACCCGCAGAGTAGGTCCATTGTTATAATTAATATATTTACTGATTCAATGTTGTCGTGTTTCATTTTCATTTTCAGTTATGTGTTATGTTACAAAATTACCGATTATATTTTTTACATTTATCAGTCTACAATAATTATAATTTATAAATAATTTTACTAAAATTTCAACTTTAAACACTTATAAAAAAATTGATTCTTGAGATTTTCCTAATATTTTAGAAATTCGTTAAGTATGTCAGTATACATCAATCAAATTTTCAAAAATTATCCAAATTTTTTAGGTTTTAAACTATTGAGAAATAACTATAGAAGAATATTCATATGGATTCTAAGATTTTCGTTTAAACTAAAAATATCAACTTTAAACAGCTATTAAAAAAAAAAAATGAGACTTGGGATTTTTCTAATATTTTGATATGATGTTAAGTAATATGTAAGTATACCTCTGTAAAATTTTCAGACCTTAATGGCCAAAATTGTCAATTTTATCAAACATTATATACTGCCTATGTGAATATCCAATAAAATTTTCAAATCTCTAACTTTTTTAAATTGTCTGAGTTATTGTGAAATATTGAAATCAAATTCGTCGAAATTTCAATTTTCGTGAATAATGCCGTTTTTTGTCATTTTTTCGTCGTTTTTTCTACCGCTTATGATCAATTTTGAGAAATTCGAAAAATTATCTAAATAAAGTACCAACTACATCCATTTTCAAATCAGAAACTTATGCTATTCGTGCAAATCGGAGTATTATTTCAGGTAGTAAATGTGTCTTCATACTTAAAAAAAAAAGACACACACTATTCGCTAAGAATTTAAAATTATTTTACAATAAATAAATAAATTTTATTGGTGATCAATCGACAGGTGCTTGAGCATCCATAGCTCCCCCTGAATCCGCACCGGTGTACAATACATAATATTATTTATTGTAATATAATAAATTAAAAACATTTAAAAATATATATTCAATTTATGGTTGGGGCTATAGCCCCTCCACAAATATTCATCACGCTACGCCTATGTACCTACATATAGATTCAAACAATTAAAAGTAATAATTATGGGAAACCGGTAATTAACATTACATTATCGTAACGATATTGGTTAACCGGTACATATGAATGTGACAATATTCTGGTTTTTTTTTTTCAATCATTTTAAAACATAATTGTTTTGAAATCGCAATATCTCGCGAAATATTATTAATAAGAAAAAAACATAAATACATTTTTTTTATAAAATTACTTAATCTATAAATTTTGTATAAGCTATTTTTACGAAAAAACTTAAATTTTCAAAGATATTTTTAAAAAACCAAGTTTTGTGACCTTTAACCTTGAATAAAAATTTTAGCAGTAGTAGGATTGATGGGGACTTTTGACATTTTATAAGTAATGATGATGAACTTAAGATCTGTACCAATTTTCAGATCTATGCGAATTATTCCGAAGTTAAATGTTTATTTTGACTGGACTATATGTACAAACTTTAAGTTAAAATTCAAATTAAGTAAAGACGAGACGCGAAATCTAACAATAATTTAATAATTGGCGTGTTACGACATAAAGGTACAATATAAAATATGAATTATTATTTTATTTTTTCATTGTTTTAACCAATCTACGACGTTAATATAATTATGAAAAATAAATAAGACATATTATTATAATATACAGTTACCTGCTACGTACCTATTAAAAAGGACGACGACCCACTTTAAACATAATATACCATTCTATATTATAATTATAATATCTCTTTATTTAGTTTTTATGTTTACTGTTTCTTAAAACATGTTCCACGTGCGGAAAATTAGTAAAATGATTAGTTAAATATATACACACACAGACTAATTTCAAAGGGTGCAGTTTTTATAATTTAATCTTTACCCATCGCTATAATAATAATCGTACCTACATAATATTTTAATATGCACCCCGAGAAATATATTTAATGTATAATAATAACAGTAACAATAATGGCATTAAATTATATTATCGTAAAAAAAAAAAAAAAACACACACCTTGAAAATAGCGACCATATACGATATACCTACACGAGAAATAATATCTCTTCGAGGCAACACCACGCAGTTACCACGCGTCGTATCTATTTATACTCACTCGCAGCTGGTGTTTATATATATTATAAATTTTAATATCTATTATGTGTTTTTAGCGCATAACAGACGACTCTATTATTATTATTTTTTTTATTATTATTATTATATATTTTACAGGGTTTCCGTGAATGTATAATAATATTGTTCTATACGGCATGTTTGCTCCCTTATACAAATTATTTATTTAAATGTTTCGTTTAATGGCGCCAAAATGGATTTTCTACCGAAATCGATGAATTTTGGTGCCGTAGACCGTAGTTGTATGTACGCACACGGTATAATACAGCGGTAATAATAGTTATTATAATATATATTCTTTGGAAAAGGAAGGAAGAAAGAACGATTGAAATTTATGTATTCTTTTGAAAAGTATATAGGAGAGAGTGATAGAGAATGAGACAGAGATTGAAATGTTAAATATATATTTATATATATAAGATTAAGGATTGTGTTTATAACAGCGAAGGGACGAGTGGCAGCAGGAGGGCGGACAACTTCTGTTATAATACTATAGGAAACGATTCAGAATACGAAACCGCCGCCTCCGTCGAGTGGTTAACCGTCACGTTTCGGTCCGGATCAAAAAAGTTTTTGCCGCGTTGATTGCCCCCGCGACTTCTGATATATACTTAAACTTTTAAATCCTTTTTGCGTTTTACACAAACTTTGAAACGCGCATAATTTATATAATTTATATAAATTATTTTTGTTTTAATTATAAAAGATTATTTGATAATAATATAATAAACGCATTTATTATATTACAATAGATATAATACTTTACATTTTTTACGCTCTGAAAGTCTGAACCATAGACTTATAATAATATATAGACCGCGCATTACACTCGACTTGTGTATTAACACCTTGAAGCTCTTAGATCATATAATACATTATACATGGATAGACCCATTGCCTATCTCTCCGTGTTACGAAAACGTGTCATCATAGTGCGGATTACATGTTATCACTGCGCATGCGCAAACATTTTATCATTTATTTTTATTTTTATATCGGATAGTAGTGATAAATGATAATATCTTATGCATAGTAAAATTAGAATAGAATAGGACAATGCAGATATTTTTATAATGTACCATACTTAACTATATGTAATAAAATAAACTAAAATAGCTATATTTATATTATTTAATTATTATACTATATATTAAACGGGAAATATTAGTAAAATAGTTCCAGAAGTGGTATTAAATATTTACACAAAAAATAATTAAAAATTAGATTTAATAATATAAACATAAAAATTGTATTGTAAAAAATAGGGGATGAATTTATATTTTATATTTTCTATGTACTAAACTATACTGCGGCCGACGAGAGAGCACTTTTGGGCGACGACCAAAACTCGTCCGTTCTCGCGCACTCCCACCACTAAACCTCCCAAACTACTGGCCGCCGACACCGTTGTCGCCACCGCCGACCCACCTGCCACCACCGATGACGCCACCGGTTAGGTAACCTAACCGGATTTGGATGCGCGAAGGAATAGTGCTCTCTCTAACCTAACCGTTCAAAAGACCCGTTAGTGCGGCAGGAAATATTAAACAGCTGACTGACCCATAAATATACATTTATGAGACATGTATAGCGTTGCACTATAATAATACACTGATATGTAATAATTTTTTAAACATAAATCATGTGTGCTTTTATCTTTAAATTACAAGTGAGGAACGTATGCATGATTATATTTAAAACATAACAATTGTGGGTAAATTCTCTATACTCTGTTCCAAAAGAGAAGACACGGGTTCTGCGCATAGCGAATGACGGCCGATCATTGCCGACGATGTATACACCGTAATTAAAATGCGGCACACAATAGCCGTGTACACTTGCACAGTTATCAGGTGACAGGTTATACGTATATTCGCCAAGTGTCATAGATGTCAACAATCCAAGCGCGCCGTATAATGGTTTTTAACGATGCAGCTTGGTGTCAGAGGTCGCTGGTGAGCATACGTGCATTTATTGGAGTAGGTGTGGAATGCGCGCCGCCGAACGAAAACTGGTCACCACTTCGTGTCTTCTCTTTTGGAACAGAGTATAGGTATTTTATTGACCGGGAAATTTAAAAATTTCGATCGACTGTTTGAAATTTTAGATTCTGAGCGAAGCGAAGAATGTATTGGTTTTACAATGATGTGCGATATTTTTTTTTTTTTTTTATGTATGAAAACAAAATTACGACCCGAAATAATGCTCCGATTTGCATGAATAGGGTATGTTTCCGGTAGCAAAGTGGATGTAGTTGGTACTTTATTTAGGTAATTTTTCGAATTTCTCAAAATTGACCCTAAGCGGTAGAAAAAACGACGAAAAAACGGCATTTTTCACGAAAACTGAAATTTCGACGAATTCGATTTTAATATTTCACTATAACTCAAACAATTTTTTGGGTGTTCACGTAGCTATTATATATATGTGGTAAAATTTTGAACCGTTACGTTCATTTTTCTACAAAATATTGGACATTGAATATTTCGTAAAATTCTCGTTTTTACATATATAATGTTTGATAAAATTGGCAATTTTTGGTATTATCGTCTGAATATTTTACTGAAGTATACTTACATATTACTTAATATACATACTAAAATATTATAAAAATCCCAAGTCACAATTTTTTTTTATAGCTGTTTTAAGTTGATATTTTTAGGAAAACGAAAATTTTAGAATCCATACATATAAATAAATATTCTGAAAACACTTTTACTACCCGAAATAATGCTTCGATTTTAATATTAATACTTAAATATTTATTACTTAATATTAAAATTATTGCATATAACATAATAAATATTAATAAATTATATAATTATTAAATACAATTTAAAATTTGTATATATATGTTACGGGCAAATCCCGAAATTCGGTCACTTCGCGATGTGCCCGGGCAAATCGCGATTTGCCCAATTGGTTCTCGGGCAAATCCCGAAAATTTCCTAAATTACTTCTGGAAATCATTTAATAAAATATTAAATTTAAATAAATATTGACTTTTTTTTTGTAGTAATTATGTTGCGTATAACCAAGACAATTTTTACCAATACACCCACTGGATATAATATTATTAAATAAAAACCACAGTTTATTGAAATTAAATGTATTTTTTTTTATTTTTAAATTTATGAAGTATACGTATATGAAACTTACAAATAGGTACAATATTATAATAAAATACAAAATAATTTTTTATTACCTGCCTGTTATTTATTTTCTATTGTAATTGAATATACATTAATTTATTAGGAAATTTTCGGGATTTGCCCGAGAACCAATTGGGCAAATCGCGATTTGACCGGTCACTTCGCGATTTGCCCGGGCACATCGCGTAGTGACCGAGTTTCGGGATTTGCCCGTAACATATATATATATAGGTATACATTATACCTACAATATGTCAATATACATAATTTAGTGATTATTACATAAATGAAATTAATTACTACACTTAATAATATAATATTATGTCTCCCTATATGTAAATATTATATAGGTATAATAATAATAAAATAATTAGTAATATTATATATAAAGGTCTAAAAATTGTACTGAAGTATACTTACATATTACTTCACATGATATCAAAATATTACATATATAATATAATAATATACACATACATACTTCTGATGAACAAAATTGTTCTTATTTTCTTAACAATATAATAATTGAAATACAATTTACATAAAAAAAAAATTAAATTTAAAAATGGATTTTATATTATAAACAGTTAAAAAAAATACTAAAAATAGTGGCACTTATTAAAACTTATTTTAATATAGCATATAAGGCTGTTTTCCAAATAGTGCTTACTGCTAGATATTAAAAAGAGGCACTTCTTTGTTATCGCTCTGTAAGTGACCTGTAAAAAATTTATCACCAACCACTAATGTTTGTTATCGTCCTGCCATAAATAAAGAAATAAATACAATGTATATAAAAACTGTTTCAATATTTAATATTATTAAAAGTAGTATAAAATTTAAATATAAAAAGACGAGCTGATACTCCTGCCGCAGAGATATATGTGTACAAATCATAATATTTAATTAGAATTAGAATTATAAAAATATATCTATATGGTGCGACGATAATAACCAAGAGCAGCGGGGTGATACATTTTTTTACGGGGCACTGGTGATAACAAACAATAACCAAAAAAGATTTTAGCTTTTAGCATTACAATTTAAATTACATACAATCTGAATTAAAGTACAGAAATAACCATCTTTTTCAAACTTGTATAATAAGGTTTTAAAATTGGTAATATTGGCACATGATTTACTTGTTTATAATTAAATAATTTTATTTTATTTTGCCTGGTCCATATAAAATCTTCCATACTTATAATTAATTGAAAACTAAATAAAGCTGGAACATAACTACCAAATTGTATTAAACTTTCTTCAAAATCAGATAAATTTTTAATCTGTAATGGAAAGAATATCAAATTATTACATTATTTTTAGTAAGTTTGTAGATTTTTATGTTGTATTTTAAGTTGTCATTATTAATGACAATATTATTATGAATGAAAAAAAAAATGTATTTTTTAATAAATACTATAAAATTGATTACCGATTTTGTTTTTATTGACATATTTTTGATCTTTAAATATTTTAAATTTAAAAGTTTGATATTCTTCAAGCATTTATATGTTATATTTCCATCAAATTGAAATGATATTAATTCTAAAAATATAATAAAAATATTTATATCTTGTTAATAACTTTATAAAACTTTTTTACCTTTGAGATTAGATACTGGTAATTCTTCAAAAATACTATCATTTAAATGAATACAGTTGGTAAGATGCAAACATTCCAGATTAAGAAAATTGTTGAATATTAAATGAAAATCAGTGGATATTAGAATTTCTGCAAATTGAATGCGCAAAGATTTTAAATTGTTACTAAATTGTACTATTTGGTGCCGATTTCCAAGAAAACAGTCTATTGATGTTAATAAACGTAATGTACAGTCTGGAATTGCTGGTATAGAACTAATAGAATGTGGATTTTCTCTATCCCAAGGAATTATTGACAATTCTTTGAGTTTTTTCATATTACTTAATGATTCGACAAATTTTTCTATACACAATTTGTCGTTATTGCACATTGAATTAGTCGTAAAATGTACTTTTAAGCACTTTAAATTTTGTAGTTTGGACA
>JAIUCT010007748.1:0-17021 GCA_021307375.1 Tetraneura akinire
TTTCATTAATTTAAATACTCGTACATGTTAATTCCTAATGTAAATGGCGGGAAATTAATTTATGACAATTTTTATTGAAGTGCTAAATTTAGCATAGCCGTGTCCGTAGCATTTTAGTACTGCATTAAGACACTAGTAGCGCTAACGTTGGTTTTCCGCACATGTCAGCTGTTATTTGGATTCAATTTTGTTGTCATTTTGGTATTACGTTTTTTCTAGCATGTTGGGTATCCATACTATCTTAATTCATGCTTAGTACCTATAACCTATAAGTAACTATAAAAAAAAGGGTTGGTTATACTTATAATAGTGTTAATCTGTGGTATTACTTTAATTTATTTATTATTATATAGTGTATTATTATATTATTAATAGTGTGGTACGTTCTGTCGTAGGTCGTAGCTCGTAGAGTCATAGGTGTTTAAATTCTATATTTAATATTCATACCTCGTGCCAGGCTTTTGTGTGAAATCTCAAATCAATCACCGAACATCACGATTTAAACTTGAAAATGTTGAATCGTAAAACGGTGCTGATCAGAGTCCAGAAGGTTACACGTGTATTGTACCATAATGTTATATAGTTAACTTTACTTGACTTATAACACGTGGAATTAAAAGCGAAATCTATACAGTTTTTTTATTATGTTAGTTTAGTTCTACGTTACGATTACGTGTGATATTCTATATTTCTGGTATTATTTAATATTTTTAGTTATTATAGATAGCACACGCCTTCAATTGTTTCGGCAGACAGTGATGTATGTTTATAGTACCTAAGTACCTAATTTAATAATTAAATGTATTTTATCGTAAAGTTAACTAAATTATCGTTTACAGTATATTCTGCATTAATAATCAATATCATAATTATTGTTTTTTCCTAGTGAAACCTACGTTTTACAAATATATAATATTCCTTACAAACCGTCTTGTTCATTTATTGTGTATACCCGACGTGCTACAATAATGGCTGGTAAACCATTGCGAACTCGCCAATCTACAAGACATAACAAATTTATTCCATGTAAGTAGTAATAATATAAAAAATTATGTTTAAATTATCTGGTTATAAATACCCAATTAAGGACGTGATTTTATTTTGAATCAAATTTCTAATTAACCCTCAACAGACAAGGCCGGTCACCCATGACCAAAACTATTTTTAAAGTACTGCTTAGTGCTTACCATAAAATATTATTGATAACCGATTTTTGCCCCTTCATATCCTACTTCACACATCTCTACTACTGGCACGAATGTTATTCGTCACTAATTCAATATGTTAATCGTCAGTGTTTGATCATCTTCCGTTGAAACTAGTCTGTTCTCACGTCGGCCATGGGCGACCAAACGTCAAATGAACCAAAATGTTTTCTTTACATTTTTCATTACCAATTTTAAAAAGTTTATAAATAAATTAAAAAAGATTTGTTTTTT
The DNA here is from genome assembly GCA_021307375.1 of Tetraneura akinire. NCBI lineage: Eukaryota > Metazoa > Arthropoda > Insecta > Hemiptera > Aphididae > Tetraneura > Tetraneura akinire. The sequence goes on from JAIUCT010007748.1 coordinate 1,440, forward strand.
CAAATATCACCTTAAAAACATTTTCACACAGGTATATATCCATAGTACAAGTATTTGGATACAAAAAGAGCAATAAATAATTGTAAAAATGAATAAAAAATACTTGGGTCACCCGTGACCAGCCTTATCTCTTTCAATAAGATTATAGCCTTGTCTGTCAAGCGTTAAAGATAAACAATTATATAAAAGTATAAAATAAATTAATATACTTTATGGAATACAGTGGTGTAGCTACGATTATGCAAGGGGAAGGAGGGGGTTTGATGTAAGGATTAAAAAATTAGGTATTAGTTATTTGTAATTTTTTGCTCAATGTTTAGGTATACTCTTATTGAGCCATTTAAGGGTACCTATAAAGCGGTGTACTTATATATAGAAAATAAAAAAAAATATATTTAATTGGTATACCTACCTACACTACAATTAAAAGTTAGTAAATTTCAATTAAAATTTTATTGGATGTTTACATAGGTACTATATATATGTGGTAAAATTTTGGAACCATTACATTAATTTTTCTACAAAATATAGGACTATGAATATTTCTTAAAATTCTTGTTTTTATGTATATAATGTTTGATAAAATTGGCAATTTTAGGCATTAAGGTTTGAAAAATTTACTGAAGTATATTACTTATTACATATACATTACAGTACATTAGTTATTATTACATATTACTTAACATCATATCAAAATATTAGAAAAATTCCAAGTCTCAATTTTATTTTTATAGTTGATAGCTGTTTAAAGTTGATATTTTTAATTTAAACGAAAATCTTAGAATCCATCATTATTATTTCTTAATACTTTTACAATAAAAATTAATAGAAAAGCCAAAAAGTTTTAAAATTTTTTTTAAAATTTTATTAAAGCATACTGATATATATCTTAATGTACCTAATTCCAAAATATTAGGAAAATCTCAAGTTTAAATTTTTTTATTGATGTTTATAGTTGAAATTTTAGTAAAATCAATATTTGAAGTTAGATCCATTTATATGGATTTTTCTTATTATATTACAATATTTTACAATAATGTTAAAAAAAAAAATTGACAAAAGTTATTTAAAAATTTTGAAAATTTGATTGAAACTTAAATACATTTTACTTAACTCAGTTCCAATTTATTGTGAATTATTACATTTACGGGTTTTTTCTTATAGCTGTTTAAAGTATAAAAAAGCAAGGGAAAGGGTAATGGTGTGGAAGGGTTACTGGCGTAAAGAGAATAGTGTTAAAATTTTATTACAATTTGAATGCAATGGTAAATTATTATATTCAACAAAACGATTCTGATTGAAGTACTGTCATATTTTAGTATTTTGGTGACTTATTTAGGGGTTTTATGATAAATTATTTATATTGATCGTAGAGACTGATAATGATAAATGAAAACAATTTAATCGGCACATATATTATCTGATAAACATCGCTCAAAATCGTTTTCACGAATATAATGATTTATCATTGCATTCAAATTGTAATCAAAATTCAACACTATCCTCTTTATACCTGTATACCTTCCACATCAGTATCCCTTCCTTGCATTTTTTATTATAATATTATAATAATATTATGACTATAATTTTAGATTTTGAGCTAAGCATAAAATTCATTGCTTTTACAATGATGTGTCTCTTTTTTCATTGTAGGTAGGTATAGAATAAAATATTGTTTTTTTTTTTTTTTTTTTTTTTTTTTTTGAGATAATTGTGGTATGTTGTCTACCCTCTAATTTGTATTGTTATATTATAATATTATATAGGTAATATATAAATATAAATTTTATTATAATTTACAAATACAAAATTTTAATACATTTTTAATACCTTAGTCCAGGGATGGGCAACTGGCGGCCCGCGCTACATTTTCAAATTACTTCATATAATTTTAGCACTTATCTGTATTTTATTTCATTTTATTACATTTTTCGATAAAATGTGAATATAAAATCTTATCTAGTTTTAAACCGAAACTAAATTATTAAATGTCTAAATATATATTTATAATGGCATAGCTAACGTACTATTTATTTTATTTTATCGGTGTAGTCATATCCGTACTGCCGTAGTATCACACCGCCGTGTCGTTAGTACTATTTTTGTATGTACAATTATAGCTTAACAATTAAATTAAAAAATACAAATAACAATAAATAATATTATAACATTAAATGCTGTTTATTACAATTTAATGGACTTTTTTTTTTTTTTTTTTTGCTTTCTCCTATGCACTGCGGCCTGCTAGGTTTTAAAGTATTTAAAAGTGGCCCGCTAGTTACTTTGAGTTGCCCATCCCTGCCTTAGTCGAACATAACTTACTGATAATTGTTAGATAACTTGTGTCCAGTAAAATCGGACTCAACTTACTTATGATAATAATTGTTATGAGACCTGTGTTTGAACTATTGGACACAAATTGCCCATTTTTATCAATTTGGGACAGAAGTAGTAGTATGTAACATATAATTATATAGTAGAAATTTAATAATATTATATATACCTAATACAAAATTCTCAATAAAATAAAAATTAATTAATATTTTATTCAATATAAACGAACGTAAAGACTGATAAATGTAAAAATTTTAATTGGTACATATATTATCTGATGAACTTCGCTCAAAATTGTTTTTTAGTATAATAATTTATCATGGCATTCAAATTTGAATCAAAATTAATAATATCCTCTTTACACCTGTATTCCTTACTCTTGCTTTTTACTTTATCTGTTATCATCTATTTTCTAATAGAATGATCAAAAATATAATTTTTGCAGTAAAATTAACAAAAAATACAATAATATGAATTATAATACATTAGGTTAAACACATGAAAAACAGCAATGGGAGAGGGCTTAAACACCCAAACCCCCCCTGGCTACGCTACTGATGGAATATAAAATTATCATTTATTTACCTATTTAATTTTTAATTTTTAAAATCTAGATAAGGAATACTATGATCAAACTTCATACCCTAATACCCAAAAAGATGATAATCACCATAATAATCATAGCTATTTGGATCACAGAGAAAAAAATTCTTCGCCTATTATAAAAAAAAGTTATACAGGATGGTATAAAATATTTGTAAGTTTTTACAAGATTTTATAGAGAGATATGTATCGGATGTTTCACTTTTATAATACCTGGGTGCTGGGCAACAACTAAATAATTTCAGCTGGGTGACCTTAGATTGAATTTAAAAATTTTTTCATAATATTTAGGGTATACCAGCATATATTTTTTGTCAATTTTCAAAATTTTAATTTTTTGATATGCACGTGCACTATTATACTTAAATTCTTTTACATCACATTTGTTTTTACAAAATTTGTATTAAAAAATTAACTGACCAACAGTTAACAGTACCTATTATCTAACAAATTTAAATTGTTATAATTCAACCAATTTTCAAAATAAAAAAATGTATCATAATTGCTTAAGAAAATTTTTCTTTTCAAATCTTGTGTTAAATAATTTCAAAAAATGGAAGTTTTTTGTATCATAAGTACACACACACAAACATAATTAAAATTTTGAATAGTGTTGCAAAATATGATTTTGTTTACTCTATGCTGAAATTGGGAAGACAAGTTAGGCATTATTGGACTTTCAAAAAATTAGTGTTTCTCCGATATTCTTTTATATAATATATTACCTATTAATATACCTACCGTACCGTATCATGAAGTTTAATAATTATTAGGTATACTTAAAGAAAAAAATTGTTTTGTGCTTTACTATCTTCTTGCTCAATTTGAACATTTAGTATACTTTTTAACATCATGAAGAATTCCTATCTCAATCTAAGGTCATCTGTCTGAAATATTTGGTACTATCTTAATTAAAAAAAAGTAGTTTATATGACATAAACCAATCGACTTTTAAAATGGAAAAATGTTTAAATATCAAAATAGTTAAAAATAATTATTTTTAAATCTAAGACAAATAAAGAAGTTCCTATTAAAAAAAAAAAAATGCATGTTTTATTGTGTGTATGCACGCTTAAAAGCCTACAATTTTGGAAAATACAAAATGTATATCAAGAAAAAATTCTAATTTCTAAAGTTATCCATTTAAAATATATAGTGATACTATTTAAGTGAAACATTTTATATATTTTGTGGGATATTTTGTATATTATGTTTCAAAAAAAATTTTTTTTTTAAGATACCAAATATCAAAAATTATAATGAAGTCTTAAAAATCATTCTAGCTTATGTCGCACCTGTTGTTTTTTATCCATATAACGTATGTAAATCAATTCATCTATGTAATATACTGTACTTGTTATATATTACTAATTATTAATGTACTTTGCAGAAGAAATATATTAATAATAACTTAACATTTTTGGTTGATGACTATAAAATTGCAAATATATTGTATAATACTAATTATAAATTAATACTTAAGGATAACAATCAAAGAGTAAGTTTGATCATTTAAGTATAGTTTAATTTATTCAATTAATATATTTATACTTAAATATATATTTAGTTGATTATAAAGGTATATTATTATTCCCCCTCACATTCATCTATATCATTCATACCAGTATCGGATAAAGTAAAAGAAAAAATAAGAGAAGCTGTAATAACTCGTTACAATCCTGTTACAAAGTATTTAGATTTGTCACAGTTTCACACATGCCCATGTATGTAAAACTTTATTTTAGATTAATTATTACAAATTATACAGGTAATATACAAAAATTTTTAATTTTTTTAGTGTTTACTGAAAATCATTTATTTGTTTCATTAAATCGACCTGCAGTTTTTTTGGCAACACTTAATATAATAACTAAATATATAAGATATAATTTATACAGTTTAAATCTGGAAAACAATAATATTTATTTGAAAGAAGGAATTGTATTTATTCGTAGATTGTTTCCAGAATTGAAAGTTCTGAATTTATCTAATAACCTGGTAATATATATAATTTTTTTTATATAGATACATACATATAATCTTATTAAAGTAATAATAATAAATATAATTAAATTAATATTTATTTCAGTTAACCGATTTCAAACATTTATGGAGTCTTAAAGGTTTTTCTATTGAAGTACTTAATTTGTCGGGGAATCCAATTTGTATTATGAACGACAATGAATTATACAGACTGTAAGTAAATATTTATATTCCATTTCTAATTTTTTTCTTTTTCTATTAATGAATAGTGTCAAGATTTGTAAAAAAGGGTAGTATAAAAAATATTTATGTCTTGGGTATCATTAAAACAAGTTTAGATACCAATAATGGATACTCGTAATTCTAATTTTCATGAATTTTGAATTTTCAAAAAGTATTTGTGTATTTAAATATGAAATTTATTACTTTATTAGATAGAACTATGAAACTAGAAATTGGAGGTTAATAAACCCTCTTTAGAATTTAATCCTTGATATTTTACTAATATTATAATTGTTTTAGGAGTATTCAAAAAATATTTCCAATGTTAAAGAAATTGGTAAGTATCATTATCTTACATTATACTCTTGTAATTTAGTGAATGATTTAAAATATTTAAGAGAGTATTTAATTATTTTACTATTTATTTATAATCAATGCTCTTGAATTTCTAAGGGGGTATGCAGGGGATGAAATATTGACATTTTTTTTTTAATATTTAAAACGCAAAATTTTATCACACATATACATAAATGAACACCCTATATAATTTTCAAGTCTCCAAGTTCTATATAAATGCTCACAATCCCTTGTCACCTAAATGACTATATATGACAGAACTTCGCTCAAAATAGTTTTTCTAATTGTTTATCATTGCATTCAAATTCTAATTAAAATTAAATGCTATGATTTGCACACCTGTATCCCATGCGGCAAGAGTATCAGCTCTTCTTTTTGATACTTTAAACAGCTATAAAAAATAACTGTAAATGTAATAATTCACAATTAATTGGAACTGAGTTAAGTAAATATATTTCAGCTTAAATTAAATATTCAAAATTTTTAAAAAATATTTGTCAATTTTATTTAACATTATTGTAATATAATAAGAAAAATCCATATAAATAATTTAAATATTGATTTTACTGAAATTTCAACATAAAACAGCTATAAAAAAAAAAAAAAATTGAGACTAGAGATTTTTCTAATATTTTGATATGATGTTAAGTAATATGTATACATAACATACTTCAGTAAAATTTTCAGACCTTAATAGCAAAAATTGCCAATTTTATCAAACATATACATAAAAACGAGAATTTTACAAAATATTCAAAGTCCTATATTTAGTAAAAAAAATTAACCTAACAGTTTAAAAATTTCACCACTTGTATATAGTAGCTATGTGAATACCCAGAAAAATTTTCAAGTCTATCATCATATTTCCTGAGTTATCGTGAAATATTGAAATCAAATTCTTTGAAATTTCAGTTTTCGTGAAAAATGCCGTTTTTTCATTATTTTTCATTGTTTTTTCTACTGCTTAGGGTCAATTTTGAGAAATTCGAAAAATTACCTAAATAAAGTATCAACTATATCCACTTTACAACCGGAAACATATGCTGTTCATGAAAATTGGAGCATTATTTCGGGTAGTAAAAGTATTTACAGAATAAAAAAAAAAAAATCACATGTAAAACCAATACATTCTTCGCTTTGCTCAGAATCTAAAAAGCCAAAAAATTGTATTGAACCATGTGTACATATTGGTTAAAGTATTTCCTGAATATTAGAATAATATCAATTATCTTTTTTTTTTATGTTTATAAAGTTGAAATTTGAGTAAAATATATATTTATAGTATTAATATGGATTCTTATTATATATATTTAAATATTGGGACCAGTCCAACGTGTGATCTACCGATAAACGGCTGGTCCAATGTATGATTAAATTGTGTTTGTTATGTATGCTACTTATAAAGGAGCGAGCACACTGCGTCCGTTCAGTTCAGTTCAGTTCAGTCATATTTTATATTTGACGGATCAGTTCGATCTGACGCTTTGATCGCACACTGCATCAGTCTGTTCCGTCACTTCATTCAGTACGCAGTACGTACTCGTATTTTTAAAATATTTACATACATTTTTTACATACATTATTTACATACATTTTTTACATACATTTTTACTAATAATAATACCTATCATGTCAAGTTCATCATCGTCAGATGAAGAGGAAGCCATTGTTGTAGCAATGTGTTGCAATGAAGTAGTGGATAGAAGGTATTGGATCCATAACATAAATTTAAAAAGGGAAGTGTATGGTGAATACCATCATTTGTTTCCCGAATTATTGCAAGATGAGGAAAAATTTTTTAAATATTTTAGAATGTCCTCAAAAAGTTTTTTTGAATTATTAAAAAATTTACCATTGAAAAAAAAATCAACCAACTTCAGAAAACCAATTTCACCGGCTGAACGTTTAGCGGTTACTCTCAAGTAAGTAAAGTAAAATTAATTAAGTTTAATTAGATAACAATAAATATATGAAAATAAATTATTTATACATTATATTTGTTATAAATTATATTTATTAATAAATTAAAAGTCAATTATATATTGTTATAAATGTAGGTACACATTAATATATCCTATGAAATAATATATTATAATTATTAATATACTCGTAAAAGAAAATATATGAATATAATTTACAAATTGGTATAATTATTACTAGATGACATCGATGTAATATTATGCGTAGGTGTAAATGGAGTAAAATTGAATAACTCGTCAGTGTTTTTATATTGTGAACTTATATCTGGACGATCATTTTCTAAATTTTTTAATTCGTATTCTGTAACAAGGGCTGATATTTTTGATTTTATATCAATTTGTAATTTTGGTTTAAAACCTCTCACGGTCTCTTCCATAGCTTCAAAAAAATTTTTCAAAGAATCGGCGGGTTTTTCATTTATTTTTGATCTTTTTGTTTGTAAATAATTATCCAGAACTTGTGCCATAGGCGGGAGATTTCTTTTTCTTGAAGAAGAGTTGCTTTCATTATCACTGGCATTATTATTAACAAATGATTGTACCGATGGTATTTGTGAATTTTGATCTTCATCGTCATTAACTAATTCTTCTTCTCCTTCTTCTTCTTCTTCTTCATTTAATGAAATATTAGAATGTTGAACTCTCTCAGATAGAAATGGAACTATGAAACTCATATGTTCTTGATGTTTCCATGGCTTAATAATTTTTGAACATTGGCCACTTTTGGTTTTTTGTTTTTTTAATTGTTTTCGATAATTATCCCGTAAAGAGTTCCACCTTTTTTTACATTCAGAAGCTAATTAAAAAAAAAATTTATTAGATTCTAAGCGAAGCGAAGAATGTATTGGTTTTACAATGATGTGTGAAATTTTTTAAGGAGTATCAGCTCTTCTTTTTTTTAATTTTAATTTTAAATTTAATTTTTAAATTATAATTTTTAATTTTTAATTATAATTTTTTTTTTTAAGTTAATAAAATGTTATAAATTATAATATATTTTTAGATTTCTTGGTTATGGCGATTCATTTTCATCTATTTCATTTAGTTATCGATTAGGCGAGTCAACAGTTCGCAGTATTGTATACGAAACTTGCGATATTATTTGGAATACACTTGCCTTGAAGTATATGCCGACACCTACATTAGAACATTGGAAAAATATTGAAGAACAATTTAAAACATTATGGCACTATCCAAACTGTATTGGTGCGATCGATGGTAAACATATAGTATTTGAAAAGCCACCTAATACCGGATCGATGTATTTTAATTATAAAAAAGAATTTAGTATTGTTCTACTTGCTTTGGTTGACGCGGAATACAGATTTATCACAGTGGACATAAAACGCTACGGAAAAAATAGTGACGGGGGAATATTTCGGGCTTCTAAACTTGGACAGGGTATTATCAATAAAGAACTTAACATTCCACCCGAAAAAGAATTATTTGGTGTGAATTATAAATTACCACATGTTATAGTAGGCGACGAAGCATTTCCATTGCTAGAAAACTGTATGAGACCTTTTCCTGGTATTCAGATAAATGGTGATGAGTCAAAGAAAATTTATAATTATAGACATAGTCGTGCGAGACGCGTTAGCGAAAATGCATTTGGTATACTTACAAAAAAGTTTAGAATCTTTTCGAAAAAATTTAATATTTCGCCAGAACATTTAGATAGCATAATAATGGCAGCAACAGTATTACATAATTATCTAAGAAATGATACATGTGCATGGCAACCAGGAGAATTGGAAGAACAACAACAATATCGAGGACTCGCCGATATGAGAGGAGTTGGAGGAAATAACCCGAGCAATGCTTTCAATATACGTGATGCATTTAAAAACTATTTTAATTCACCACAAGGAAGTGTTCCATGGCAAAAAGATAAAATTTATGCTGGAAGACATCCTATAGATTAATTTATGTATTTATGTAAATATTCAATGTTTTAATTATTCACAATTTAAATTAATTGTTTTGAACCTATACCTGTATATATATTTAATGAAAATTGTAATGACCATTCTTATTTTGTCAAGATATATGTTTATAAATAATACCATAATTTAAATAATTTTTCAATATAATTATTATATTATAACCATTTTATTTTATAAAATATGTATTGTAAATATTTTTTAATTATATTTTTACCTGTTGAATTCAGTAATTCACCAATTGCATCCCAAGAATTCCGTATCATTATTAAGTCATGATAATTTTTATCTGCCTGGTCGTACAAATGTGTATACCTTCGCACAGTCTCAATTAACAATTCATCATTTCTACTCATTTTAAAAAAATATTTTGGATATGACTTATAAAATAATATAATTGTAAAATTATTTCACGTTCACAGAAACGACTAATGACTAATGAAATAATAATAATAATACGTACAAAATATTTGATTTTAGTTTATAATATTACATACCTATGTCCTATACCTACTATATTATTTTATCTAGCTATCATGCAAAACTACTTTTGAACGATGGGAAAAATTGTCATTAATTTTATTTTTAATTTTATACAAGAAAAAACAAAATATTGATAAAAATACTTGTTTTTTCTTGTCTCTGATTGGTTAACGCTTAAACGCTAAACGCTGAAGTGTGAAACTGTGAATCATACTCTATGCTGTGAATCCACCTTTAGTTCTCCCGATTTTTGATAAGTGGAAAAATTGATAACTAATTTTCGTTAGATTAGGAATACCAACATTGAAAATTAAAATTCCATGAAATAAGCTGGCTATATTATACCTGTAGCTGTAGTATTATAATTTATAATTACTAGCTGTCCTTGGATACAGGTTCGCGTGAAAAGCTTTACCACCAACATAGCTGCCAGTGGAATACTGGTGTGGGTGAAAAGCTTTACCACCACCATAGCTTTACCGCCACCATAGTGTTCGGGTACATACTACATTGAACCCGGCGGAAGTAGATCTTTATCGGATATAATGATTAAAGTATTTTATCCGCCTCCGGCGGATTGAAGGGCGTTCGCAATCTAGTGGTCCTATTTACACTCTCTTCGGGTGAACAGTCCTTGACCGATCACGGTAGTCCTACCACGCGGAGTACGCCTTCGGCGCACTCACTTACCCCGGTCGGGTTTCAGTGGAATACAGAAAATTCGCGTGAAAAGTTTTACCACCACCATAGCCGCCAGTGTAATACCGGTAGCACCCGTACTATATTTTTTAACCGTAACAACGTATGCGTTCGAACAATTATCGTTTATAATATAAGCCAACGACCACGATTTGTATATAAATCATACGTATAATTTTACAGAGTCTAGAATCGATACGTAGAAATATAATCGGTGACATATCGATATAGTGTATAACAATGAATATAAGTATTTAGATACGGTCAAAAAAAAAAAACGGAGTATATAATATCAAGGGTATAATAAACGATTAAACATGTTAAATCAAAATATAAGTATTTTAATGTAAAAAAAAATAATAACTCGTAATATATATTATTATTTATTACGGTCGAAATCGCGCGGCGATAATATAATTCCGTCGGTAATACGGTCGCGTAACGGGCATACGCGGACGGTTCGGACGACCGGCGCTTAATGCGCACGCGCGTATATGAGAGCGCCGGAAGATTAACGAAAAAAAAAATTAATGCAAAAAACCGAACGCGCTCCACCGCCGACGGATCAGGACTCGAACCCGGGTCAGGTCGGGTAACCGAGCCGGATGCGGCGGCCGTGTTAACCGCCGTAAGGAAACCTGCCTAACCGGTCCCTAAACTAACGCCTAATTCCTACCTATCGAGTGTGCCACGGTGGCTGCTTGAATAATCGTCGAAAATCGGTGTATTTAAAGTGTTTCGCGATATCGAAAAATTCGCGAATTACGCCGAAATATCGCGCGTAACGGTCGGAAACCCGACGGCGAACGGTCCGAAAACCGTTTTCGACGTTCGTAGAATGAAAAATACGCGAAAAAAAGCGATCGGTCCGCAAAAACGACTCCGTTACGTTACGGCGATCGACAGCGGCGCAAAAAAACGACGGCTACGCGAGAAATACGAACGGAAAAAAATTATACATATTAAATAAATTAAAATTAATATAATATTAAATATTTATATTTATATGATATTAAATATTATAAAAGTATTGAATAAATACGGGAGAATTCGTAAAAATAATATCGATATTGAATAATAATACCGCGGTAAATTTTCGACGGTATTGGATATAAGTAAAATACAAAACAATCATGTAACATTCTTAAATAATAATCATATAATTATATGATATGATATGATTATATGATTATATTATATATTATATTTTGGCGTCCGTCTTCAGTCAATTTTGCTTGTTTGGGCAAACGGACTGAACTGACGTCGGCGCAAATTTAGAAAACTGAACTGAACGGAAGCGGTGAGCGCGTTGTAATTGATTTACATGCTAAGCAATAATGCCGGATATGACTGAACTGAACTGAACTGAACGGACGCAGTGTGCTCGCTCCTTAAGAGTAATGTACTTATAATATTGCTTGTTATATTCATACTGCAAAAGTATTTTTAAATCTAATAAAAAACCATCAAATATTTGAGTTTGTATCAGGTGGTATGACCGCCACCATTCTTCTTTAAGTTGGTGGTCTAATAGAGATTAGACACGAATGAATGCAAAATGGTAACTGAATGTTTAAATGATATTATTTTTAAAAGTACAATACAGTCACAAATTCCATAGCTTATTGATAATTATATAGGTATAACACTATAGTCTAAATATAGGTATCGATTGATCACATATTCTACTTCTACCTATAAAGCTTTATCGTAAATAGCCGTTTATCAATAAATCACACATTGGATCGTAAAAGTATAATACAGTGTTAAAATCCATATTATATCGATAATTATATAGGTATAGCACTATAGTCTAAATATAAGTATTGATAAATCACACGTTCTACCTATAAAGCTTTATCGTAGGTAGATAGCAGTTTATTGGTAGATCACATATTGGACCGTTCCCTAAATACGAGTATTTTACAATAATGTGTAATAAAATTAACAAAAAAATTTGAAAATTTTTGAAGCTCTAATACATTTTACTTAACTCATTTCCAATTAATTGTAAATTATTAAATTTACGATTTTTTTTTTATAGCTGTTCAAAGTATAAAAGCAAGAGAAGAAGGGATACAGGTATAAAGAGGATAGTGTTGAATTTTGATTAAAATTTGAATTCAATTATAAATCATTATACTTAAAAAAGGATTCGGAGCGAAGTACTGTCAGATTTGGGTGTTTAGGTGACTCATTTAGGAGTTTTGTGATAAATTATTTGTATTGAACGTAAAGACTGATTAATGTAAAAATTATAATCTGTGCATATATTATCTTATGGTACGTGTGTGGGTAAAGTAAAATACAAGAACACTAAACCAATATAATAATTTAAACTGTATATTGTAATATAACAAAATGACAAATGAAACTAGAGACGTCGCGGTAAGGTACTGACTCGGTACTGACTGACTCGGTCTGGTTGTGGCGCTTTATATAGGCCGTAGAATGTTCTCGGGGTAGCGAGAGACGGCGCACGAACATTCTAGAACGCTCCACCCGACGCGCGGCAATTATAGCTACCTGCCGCGCGGCGCGAGCATCCCAGAATGTTCCCGGCGCTCGCCACAATCTGATGAACTTAGCTCAAAATCATTTTAACGAATGTAATGATTTATCATTGCATTCAAATGTTAATTAAAATTCAACACTATCTTCTTTACCTTGTATCCCCAGTCCTTTTATTACCAGTCTATATTACCAGTATTCCTTCCCTTGTTTTTTGTTTAACAAAAAAAACTATAGATCTGGACTTATTAAATTTGTTCAATTTTAAAGATATACAGTGATATTAATTATTTTTAGGACAACTTAGTTTTACCGTTTCGATATAGTAATTTTATTATTGATTCGAAGTTGAAAATGCCGATTAATTTGGGAAATAGTTATCCAATACTAAATAACCATGATCCTGAAGAACCTAACCCAATTATTATTTTGGTAGAATCATTCTTAAAACAATATTATGAACATTATGATAATGTGTCTAAACAAAAAATTACTGTAAAGATGCTATTTTTCTATGTCCGCTGATTATTTGTCCAATAAGTATGTTGTAACATGACGTAAAAATGTCCATATAAATATATATACTATATGAATAGTGAATAGTGTATTTATTGAGGTAAATGAAGAGAAAATATTTCAATCATTTTGTAGGTTGTTTTGCTTAGTGCCTATTGAAGAAGGTTGGTGTATACTGTATATTAAATGACATGTTGTTTGTGACTTTAGTTTCTGATGAGTTATTAGTAGTAAGTAAATTGATACATTTTTATTTAAAGTCAAAAGTCAAATTACAATTATTAATTTTCAATTCTAGGAATCATCAAAACGGTTTTATATTTTTAATCCAGAACCAGAAAAATTAATAATGAATGATCATAATAGTAATAATATTACAAAGTATAGAGATGCAGACAATGTGTTAAACCCTAAATTACCATTATGTCAACAATTTCCAAATTTGTCGAAACATCAAAAAATCATAGAGAAGGAACAGAAGAATGAATCTGTGGGAGCAATTTCTTTTTTATCAACAAATATCCAACAGTAAATATTAAACCTACAGTAACTGTACATCCTGCCATTAAGGTCACAGATATATCAATACCAATAGAACCTTCAAATTCAACCAAAAATACTAGTATCAATTCTGATACCAAGATGAGAATGATTAAACAATTTTCTATTGAATCTGGAATGAAGGTTGAATGGTCTAAAAAGTAAGATGTACAATAATTATTATTAAACGTACTTTACATGTATAATATAAGTAATTGATGAATTTTATATTACTATTTTTAATATTTTAACATAATTAAAATTAAGGGTTTCATAGTTTTATTTCAGAAATAATATGGCAGGATAACTAGGTTTCTATGCACATATTGACATAAAAGGATATTATATTATAATTAAAACTTGGCAATGATTAATCATTGCAATAATAATAACCATCCTGAGCGAAGTTCAGTCAGTTATACTATATAAATTAGTTATTATTAATACCTCCATTTTAATACATTGAATAAATATAACCTATGTTTAGACTTTTAAATAAAAGTAACAGTTTCAAAATTTAACTACTTAGGTTTGTATAATATCTATGTGAGTAATTAACACAATTTTCAAGTTTCTGTAACTTAAATTTACTTATTAATTTGTCTGCAATTAGTTTGCACACATTCAAAAATGCAGAACTTAATATTTAACACTTAATATTTTAAATGTAACAACTTGATTACACACACATTTCAAAAATAACTTGAATGGGCACACAATTCCTTCGATTTTATCTAGTAATTTAACAATAAATTATTGACAAGATGGTAAAACTTGCATTACATTGACAAGCAACACGAGTAAAATTATTAAGAGAGGAATTATTGTTGGTACAGTGCTGCACTGCTGCACACTAATTGTCTTTATGTGAACCAAGTTTAAATAAAAGTTTTTACTAAATGTATCAAATTACATTGCATAAATTTTATACATCATACATATATAAAAAAAAATTTACATCATTGTAAAACCAATACATTTTTTACTTCGCTCAGAATTTAATATATTAATGTAATTTTATATAGTACCTATCCCTCCTGAATCGCTTACTGAAGCAATAACATATAATAGCTCAACAGTGAGTGCTTGGTTAGATCTATGGAACAATGGAGGTTGTGATATATTATATTATACAATTGAATGGAAAAAATTTAATTCTATTGAGTGGATTTCAAATGCCGATAAAGTAGTTTCTCCTACAGATCGTATATATACAGTTGGAGCCCTCGAAGCAGAAACTAAATATCAGTTGAAGGTTACTGCTTATAATAATATTGGATCATCGTTTGTGATATATAATTTCACAACGTTCACAATTAATGGAGGTAAGTTTTAATAATTGACTACTTTAAATTAAAAAAAGATGAGCTGATACTCCTGCCGCACAGGATACAGGTGTGCGGATCATAGCG
>JAIUCT010007753.1:0-19728 GCA_021307375.1 Tetraneura akinire
TTAGAAACTTATAATTTATCATAGTATCTAATTAAATTATATTGTATGATAATATATGTGAATTCAGTGGCGTAATTAGATTTTTTGGTGAGGAGAGAATATAGATATTTCTTTAATATATATACCAAAATGTTCATTATATTCTCATTTTAACACCCCCAAGATTTTGTCTCTAATTGCGCCTATGTATATAACTAATATTTCAAAAAATTGTTTCAGCATGACTTATAATAATTGTATACCTACATATAATTGCATTATTTATTTACTTAGTTAACAAGACATGAACTTCGTAAGAAAATAAAAAGTTTGGAGGAGCAGGTCCAAACTTTAAATAAAAGTAGGTTTAATTATATAAAAAAAAAATACATAATATAATAATACTTTATACATAAAAATACTAAAAGTTAATTTTTTTGTTTTTTTTTTCTGTTACAGAAAATACCGATCAAATGGAATTGGAAAAATTATTTACTTAATTATTATTATGTAATTTTTATTATTTTATGTATAACAATTTTGACTTTATTATATAATAATGACTGAATTACAATATTACATTACTATATAATTTAAGATATTTATCTTTATAATGTATTGTTGTCGTAAACGTAATAAACATTTTAAAATTTAAAACGATCGATTAAAAAATACATACTTGTATTATTATAGTCATGTCTACTGTCTAGTATAGTTATAATAAAAGGGTAATAGAAAGATATGGATTATAATATAAATTAGACATTTCAATATGTTTAGTTCCCTTTGATAAATATTTTGGATTTGGAAAACTAAAAGAGGCATAAGTACGGCTTAAAAAAAGACGCTAATATATAGAGACGTGATGATGGTATTTTTAAGTGGGCCATTTCAATCCCCTAACGCTAGGATAATTAAAGAATAGCTTAACAGATCGGCTGAAACCGAGGTCATTTTTACAGTTAAATATGGTTATTTTTCATTTCACGTCAAGTTGCTATTTCCCGCCTTATTACGGTATCGTTTACGCAACATTTACTCACAATAAACCGGATATAATGAGTGAAGTATCACTGTCGAGACATCTAACACTGGCAAACAATACTTATACTATATATATATATATATATATATATATACACAGAGAGAAATTATGTATACGTAATACGTATCATAATATAAAATAAAGTTACGAAAACTTAACTATCCGCAGGAAAAGTTTTGATTATATAATAATATTCATATAATGTTATGTTATATTGAAATATGTATAACAGATTACCTACGAACATCGATCATTTATTATAGTCATAGACATATTTAAAAAATATAATAGGTATTAGTTATATAATTTAATACAAAAAAGTGTACACAATAATTAGTATTATAATTTAATATTAAGACGAAAACGCACATCGGATATAAATTTCTGTCTAGTTTTATATGAAGAATTTTTGTATAATACCTACATATTTATATTCATAATATTATCAATTACATATTACTCATGTAATATACTTTATTTTTTTAATTTTTAATTATACATTATACGATATAATTTCCTTTAAATTCATATAAAAATTAAAAACATTCGTAGTTTTACAAGCACAAAAAAATTCACACATTTATATCATTAAACTATATTACTGACGTTCTTGTATCAATTATACTCGTATCTGAAAATATATTCAAATATATATTTGATTTATAAAAAAATTCAAATATTTCAACGTTTTGAAATATTTCATGAAATATTTCATTGAAACATTTCAAAAAGTTAAATTTCATGAAATTTTTAATCACTAGTCATAATTATTAAAAATTTGTTTAATACCAATTATAAACTAAAAATGTAAATCAAATAAAAGAACTATAATCTTATTATTAGGGCTAGGATTTATATGCGTTGGCATATTATTTTTGCAACTTCTAATAATTGCTTTTGTTTGAAATGTCCACGAATTATGTTATGATGAAGCAAATGGTGGTTATTTTATTTTGCATATTTTTGCATATTTTGAATAAAATGCATATTATTGTATATTTCAACAATAAACACCTAAAATGCATGTTTTATGGTATATTTTAGCCGTGGTGGTTAGTTAATGAAGAAAATTGAATAGAATTATCAATAAAAAAAAAACCCCCCCATTTACTTGTCATGTGTCACAGTTCGCGGTCGTTTAACTAACTTATCTACGATTTATACAAAATTGAAAATATTGGTCGACTGTCATTCATTATACGAGTATAATAATATCGACGTATCGGTGTCCGTTATGCGGGCTGTCGACGACGGTATACGATATAATCTTTATACTATTAGAGTATTAACATTTAATAATTAATATATTTTCCGTACGCAAGTGCAATAGATTATTCTACAATTACAGTTAAAGCATTTGAATTGTCGTAGTCGTAGTCGTTGTCATCGTTTATTGTGAGTAGTGAGTAAGTTACGTATTATTTGTAAAACATAATTTAAAATGCCGAAAATACAAAGCACCAGTACAAAACTTCGACAATATGTTGAAGAATTTTCTAATACAGTTTTTAAGACAGATGGAAAACACTATATTGTACTAGCTGTCCTTGGATACAGGTTCGCGTGAAAAGCTTTACCACCACCATAGCTGCCAGTGGAATACTGGTGAGGTTGAAAAGCTTTACCACCACCATAGCTTTTCCGCTACCATAGTGTTCGGGTACATACTACATTGTGCCCGGCGGAAGTAGATCTTTATCGAATATAATGATTAAAGTATTTTATTCGCCTCCGGCGGATTGAAGGGCGTTCGCAATCTAGTGGTCCTATTTACACTCTCTTCGGGTGAACATTCTTTGACAGATCATGGTAGTTCCCTCACGCGGAGTACGCCTTCGGCGCACTCACTTACCCCAGTCAGGTTCCAGTGGGATACAGGTGCGTGTGAAAAGTTTTACCACCACCATAGCTGCCAGTGTAATACCGGTACTGCCTGTACCATATTTTTTAACTGTAACAACGTATGCGTTCGAACAATTATTGTTTATAATATAAGCCAACGACCACGATTTGTATATAAAACATACGTATAATTTTACAGAGTCAATAATCGATACGTAGAAATATAATTGGAGACATATCGATATAGTGTATAACAATTTTTATAAGTATTTAGATAGTGTCAAAAAAAAAAACGGAGTACCTATATAATATTAAGAGTATAATAAACGATTAAATATATTAAATCAAAATATAAGTATTTTCAATGTAAAAAAAAAAAATAACTCGTAAATATATATACTATTATTTATTACGGTTGAAATCGGGCGGCATAATATAATTCCGTCGGTAATACGGGCGCGTAATGGTCATACGCATTACGCGGACGGTTGAGACGCCCGGCGCGTAATGCGCATGCGCGCATAAGAGAGCGCCGGAAAATTAACGAAAAAAAAAAGTGCAAAAAAAACTGAACACGACGTTCCGCCGACGACGGATGGCGATTCGGAACCCGGTTAGGTTGGGTAATCTAACGCCTAATTCCTACCTATTGAGTGCGCCACGGTGGCTGCTTGAAAAATCGTCGAAAATCGGTATATTTAAAGTGTTTCGCGATATCGAAAAATCCACGAATTACGGCGAAAAAACGTGTGTAACGGTCGGAAACCCGACCGCGAACGGTACGAAAACCGTTTTCGACGTTTTTTAAACGAAATATACGCGAAAAAATGCGATCGGGCCGCGAAAAATGACTCAGTTACGGTACGGCGATCGACGGCGGCGCGAAAAAACGACGGCTACGCGAGAAATACGAACGAAAAAAAAAATAAATATTAAATAATTTAAAATCAATATAATATTAAATATTATATATTAAATATTTATTATATAAATATTGAATAAATACGGGAGAATTCGTAAATATAATATCGATATCGAATAATAATACCGCGGTAAATACGCGTGATTAGTGTGACGTCATAAATGTTATCAATCATTATCAAAAAGACGGTTGGATCCAAACAAATAAAAATTTACAATTTTACATAACATATTACACGTAATACACGTAAACGTAATATATAAAAGACCTATACAAAATTACAAAGTACTTTTTTATATTTTGTTTTACTAGTGCTAGTGTGCTGTTACTTAATAAATATAATAATATTTAACTTTGTAAGTAAATTGCATGCGCATGAACAATACTATTATGTAAATTAGTGTATATTGTTAATATTATATTTAGTTGCATACTAATATTTGCATGGCATTGTTTAAGATTTGAAGATTATGGTTCTATGCTGGATTTTTGGTTGTCAGCATTACAACGAAAAAGCTACTTGTAAATTTTATCGCTTTCCTTTAGATTTAAAGCAAAGAAAATATTGGATTAAGTTGATAAGGTGTTTAATACAGAACTATTAATTATATTTACACTAATTTGAATACACTAATTAAAATCAAAGTACTTTGAATTTTATATATATAGTTATACAATTTTAATATTTAAAAATTATAAATTTGATCTATCAATATTGATATTACTTATAAAGAATTCAGAAAAAGGAAATTGAAAGTCTGTTGATATTAATTTGTTTATATACCTAACTAAATATTTTTTTACTCGAGTAATCATAATTATATAATTTTAATTGGTGCAATTTCACAACGTATTAAATAGGTACACACTTTAAAACATATATACTTTTTACTTTCTAAAATTAGCTTATATTTCACATGTTCAATTATTTTAATACTTACAATAGTAAAATCATGAAATAATAACCCATAATATATGTAAATTGTATTAATATGTCAATATTATATTTATATTACGTATTATAGAAGAACCGATGAACCTAAGAAAGGAGCACGTGTTTGTAGCTGTCACTTTGTAGAAGGCAATAAAAAAAATGGCCCTACAATTCTTCCCCACCGTCGTAATCAATTTTGCACACATTACTTAACACCCGAAAAAAAAAAAAGAAGATTCATAAATCTCTTCCAGATATTATACATATGCAAGACATGTCTGATAATGATTCTTTGTGTCAGGATACAAATAACATAAATAATATTGAATCTGAAGTGAATAATTCTAGGTTGTTACTATATAATCTAAAGTAATTTGTGATTAAATAAACATTAACATAATTTTATTTATAGTTTACAGTTAAACAATAATATCACAAATGTTTCAATAGTTCCAGAAGTAGAAAATTATTTTCTCCGAAAAGAAAATGAAGAAATGAAGTTAACTTTAAGACATTTGGGAATGGCATTTACTTATGAAAATTTAAGCCAAAATAACGAGTTGTTAAATTCATATACTGGTTTACCTTCAAACATAATATTTGATGCTCTTTATAATCTAGTAAAAAATGTAAATATTCAGTATCATTTAACATGGAATGTGGGAAGTATTAATAAACAAGATCAAATTCTAATAACATTAATGAAGTTAAGGCATAATTTTCCTCATTTTGATTTAGGCATTAGATTTAATTGTAGTTCCTCGACTATAACTAATATTATTATTACTTGGATTAATATATTGCATCAAGTACTTTTTAAAAAATGTATGAGTAACATTCCTTCTCGAGATAAAAATAAATTATGTATGCCCAATTCATTTAAATCATTTCCTAATTGTCGAATTGTAATTGATTGTACAGAAATTTTTACAGCAGTATCTCGCCAATCGATGTATATTCAAAGAGACACATATAGCAATTATAAACATAGAAATACATGGAAAGCATTAATAGGTATCGCTCCTAACGGTGTTGTCACATTCGTAAGTCGCTTATTTCCTGGTTCAACTTCTGATAAATTAATAACATTAAATAGTGGACTTTTAGAACACTTAGTACCGGGTGACCTAATTCTGGCTGATAAGGGATTTTTAATTAAAGATATTTTACCTCCAGGAGTATCTTTGAATATTCCTCCCTTTTTAGATACACCACAGTTCACTTCTGCACAAGTAATTCAAACTGAGGAAATAGCTAGAGCCAGGATACATATTGAAAGAGCAATTCAAAGAATTAAATGCTACTCTATATTAAATTTTATACCTTTTTCTATGCTAAAACAAGCAGAGAGTATTTTTCAGTTAATTGCTGCATTAACCAATTTGCAACCCCCCTAATTAGAGAAGTTCAGAAACATATGTATTAATTATATTAAGTTAAGACAATTTTAATTATTTGTATTATAACAATTGTAAGCTGGTAATTAACTTTTGTACATTGATAAATTTGTTTTTTTTTTTATTATCTATTATTATTAATTAAAATTTAAAACAAAAAAATTATACATTTTGTATATTATTTTCTACAAGGTAAGGTATATAGTTCTGTATATAAAAATGTTCAAGTACACCTATATTTTCTGCCCACTCATTATCCTTTTCAATTTCTATTATAATACATTGCATTGGTGTCCAAATAACTAAGTAACAGAAATTACGGTTTGTTATATAAAGTTGACCTTGTATTTGATCCCAATATTGATGTTTTTTATTTACTAATATGAAATCTTTTTCTTTGTATATAATATAACTATGATCCTTTTCAATTTCAACTGACAAATTTTTATTTCTGAACTTCCATGGGCATTTCACCTCAACAATATGAGTTTCTTTAACCAGTCCATCTGGTGATGCCCCAAGGAAGCCATTATTTGAAAGCCACAACCCAGTGGGAATAACATTTACTTTTTCTTCGCGTATAAGAACTTCAATTCCACAACTTTCATTAGTAATACCCCACTGTATAGCATGCACAGTTGTTAGATTTGTGTCATTTTCCATTAACTTAAATAATGAATTAGGAAATTTGTTCTTTTTACAAGCAGTAAGTACTTTCCCAAAATGACTAGCTGTAAGACGATTTTTTTTATATGTAAACCATAAATGGTTTTTACTTTGACCAATGGTATCACTTGCAATTTGTTTAATTTTTAAATCATTTATATAACACTTTGTATGCAGGTAATTTTTTAATTTGGAATAATCAGTAGTTATTACTAAATTTTTACATTGATCAGATGATATAATAGTAAGAATAGAATCAACTAATATAATGGGAAGTCTAACTGGTTCAGGTTCTGGTTGAAATAGCCATGCAAATCCAACTGGAACTGGCATATCAGATAATGCTTGTTTGAAATTTTTGAAATCTTGTTGTGTAACATCAACATTTGGAGAATCAAAACTACCATAAATTTCATTTATAGACTTAATTTCTCCTGATAAATTATTTTTTCTAGAACTCCAAGAACATGCAGTATCTGTAGAACTTAAATTATAATGGGAATATAAAGCTAATGCAGCAATATGATGGCAATTGACAATACCACGAGGACAAGAACATTGTGCTTCTATTATACAACCGTCATTAATTGAAATTTTAACTTTATATGAGCTATTTCGCATACTAGGCTTAACCTCACCTGTAATAATCCCTAAACTTATATCTGCTTGAAATTTAAGAACATGATTGTCTTTATATGCAATTTCGCCTCTTTTTAATTGTTTAATACTATCTTTAAAATAATCGGATATAGAACTAATTGTCAATAAACTATTACTAGCCATAATACAAAACTAAACAGATTTAATTAAATGTTAAAATTGTTTTAGTAATAAAAATAAATAAAAACGTGTGGGATATTGGAATTTGTGTGTTATTCTAAATCAAATAAATGAATACAAAATTTGTTTGGATCCAGTCGTTATCAGTGATAATAAGAGTGACGTAAGCACTAATCACGCGTATTTTCGACAGTATCGGGCGAAAGGTGTGCTCGTCGGCCGGCTTATCACGGGATCGGCGAGAGAAAGGTTGGCATGGCAACAGCTCATGGACAGTTAAATAATTAGCTAAAAGTTAAAAAAGGCGATTTAAAAAAAAGTTTCGCGTGAAAAAGTACGAAACCGATTTTAATAGACGGACGGTAAAAAGTTGACCGCGAAATGTGCTAATTTCGAAGACGTACGACTCACCGGAGAATTTATATAATAAAAATAAGGAAAAAAACCGTTGGAAGAAAAGATACCGGCCAAGTATTTTTTTATTATATAAGATTATATGTGACCAAGCAGTTGTAGCAAATAAGCGATTTCAAGTCACTCAACATTTAAGTACCGCAAAACACCTTAGTAGTTTAACAAGAAAAGAAAAAACGAAACAAACATTTATAAAAGAAGCGTTTGTTAATCAAAATTCAACATTTTCACTCGATTTATGTCGTGTGCTTTTATCTTCTGATATCCCTTTATGTAAATTAAATAACACAAATTTTAAAAATTTTTTGGAAAAATATACTGGTAAACATGTTCCGGATCAATCTACAATTCGTAAGAAATGTGTATCAGTTCTATACACTGAAGTTATTGACCGTATACGTGAAGAAATTGGTGAGGGGCCCATATATGTTTCAATTGACGAAACTACAGACGTCGAAGGCAGGTATGTGGCTAATGTTATAGTTGGTCTTTTACACGAAGACAAATGTTCAAAGTCATATTTACTAACATGTGAGGAACTTATAAAATGCAATTATCAAACAGTAGGAAAATTATTTAACGATGCTTTAAACATACTTTGGCCGTTCGGAATTAAATACGATAAAGTATTTTTATTTTTAACTGATGCTGCACCATATATGGTGAAAACGGCCGATTCACTAACTGTTTTGTTTCCAAAGATGATACATGTGACTTGTGCAGCCCATGGACTGCATAGGGTGTGTGAAACAATAAGGCTCGAATATCCGAATATCGATAGCATGATAAGTTGTGTTAAAAAAATATTTTTAAAAGCTCCCAGTCGTGTGTTAAAATTTCGAGAACTATTTCCAAAATTACCATTGCCTCCACAGCCTATACTTACACGATGGGGGACTTGGCTAGATGCCGTATCATATTATGCTGATAATTTTAATTCTATAAAATCAGTACTTTTGTCTTTGGACGAAAACACTGCGAATTCTATAAAAAATGCGGTAGCATTATTTGAAAATAGGAATATAAAAAATGATTTAGCATATATAAAAAGTAATTTTAGTTTTATCACTCATTCTATTGTAAAACTAGAAAATGCATCACTTTCACTTGATGAAAGTCTAGAAATTGTTGAAAACACCAAAATCAAACTTTGTCAAAATAAAGGAATAACTGCTAAAAAGGTCTACAAAAAATTCCAAAATGTCTTAGAAAAAAATCGAGGAATAAAATTATGTTCATAATACGTGACATTTTAAATGGGAGTAATGTAGATGAAAATTTTCATTTCGATCTAACTCCTGGAGAAATGGAAAAATTTAAAAATGCAAAAATTACGTCATGTGATGTTGAACGTAGTTTCAGCAAGTATAAAAACATATTAAGATCTAACAGAAGATCTTTTATTTTCGAAAATTTAAAACACCACATCAGTGTTTCATGTAATAATTTTGAATAACATTATTAATTGTTATAATTTTTTATTTTGAATTTTGTATTTTGAGTCATATTTTTTACATTTTTTTTTGTTGCATATATTTGCATATTTTTAATAAATCAAATGCATATTTTATTATTTTTTATTGCATATAAATCCTAGCCCTACTTATTATTATCTAAATAATATCATTTTATTATAATCTTTGATATATTTAAAATAATAAGTAAACATGCAGAGAGCTGGGGAGGCTCATTTTTTTCAGATCAAGGTACTGTATACAACTAATAATAAGTATAAAAAAAAATAATAGGTACATAAAAACTCAAATGTTTGGAGGGGCCCCTAAAATCAAATGTCCCGATTTTTAATTTCAAATAAATGGCAGCCCTAGTATATAGTTACGTATATTTTTTAACATTTTACGATTTAACCACCATAAACCATTCGTCACGGTCATTCGTTCGACATAAATTCGTCCGATAAAGGTCACAAAACAGCAGCGACTGCTGTGTATAGTACTGTGAGACCCGGTCGATATAGTCGAAACTGGAAACGTTACTCAACTTTACGATATGGCGTATTAAACGGATATACGTATATAATGTACCTATATTTCGCGATATATCAACGGCGTCCCTAATAATATTTTAATATATAATATACGATATACGATAACAGTGAAATTGGCCGCGATATACAATGAAAATGATAATAAATAATAATATAATTGTAGCAATACATATAATATTGTGTTGATGCTGTCCACGTGCGGATGTAGGTACCTATATAGTAGGTGCCATCGAGGTGCGAAGAACGAAGACGAACGGCGGACGCGTATATATTGTAACGTCATATATTATAATATTATATCGTTTTGTTTATATATACGAAACGGATTTATGATAATATTATTATTATTATATTGTAGAAAAGCGAATCTTCTCTTGCGGGGTCGTTAAAACATCTAAAGGGGCACAATATCACACACGCACGCATCCTTATATATAATGTGAAATTTTATACAATTACATATTATATTATAGTTCCACCTATATTTTCCCCTTTAACCGTTTCCCCTTTCGCCTTTCACACGTCCCCCTCGTAATATTGTACATTATAATATACGGTAGGTAATATATCACGATAGTTCTCGTATATTATATTATACACTTATATTATCAAATATGGAAAAAGTTGTTAAACGGCTATTTCTTTTTCTTTTTTTTTCATTTTCGTTTTGCAAAACGCGCGTTGAACAAACAAATTACACGTATTATATAGTGATCTGCACGTCGTATATTATACGTGCGTAGGGAAATTGAAGACGTGGGGGCAACAACAAGACATCTCCAAAAAATGAAATTTTTCAGGAGAAGCAAAAAACTAATTTAAAAGTTAAATAATAGTTATAAAAATAAACAAAAATTATTTTTAGATTCAATGGAATTGCTTATAATGCATCCCAGTACTTAAATGGACAAAAACATTTTTCCATGTATTCAAAACTGAAAAATTAACTCTTGGATATGTCTGATTGTTGCTCCGTAAAAGGTAAAATTATTTACCATATAATATTTGTTAATAATGCAATAAAATATTATTATAACATGCTTCAATTGCATTGTTTAACTTTCTTTTTATATTTAGAGTGTTTTAATGTACCTAAATAATAAAAATTTGAAAATAAAAGTCAAATCTTTTAATACATAATTAATATAGTTATTTTTATATGTTATTATAAATAAACATTTAGTTTAAAACTAAATAATAATAAAATGGTTTAAAAAAAAAAAAAAATTAATTATTTTAAATTATAACAAAATTAAAATAAAAATGGTATATGACTTTATTACCAAATATTATTTTATAAAACTTAAGTATAATAATAAAACATTACATTTTAATAAACATAATATCAGTACTTGTAATAACATATTTAATAATCAATAACATTTTTTATAACTTATTTTAATAGTCTTATTTTTTATTCAGTCTTCTTTAAAGTCTTCATCACTATATTCATCACAGTCGTTATTTATTTGTTGATCTTCATCTGATCTGAGATTAGAGTAATACCATAGATTTTCAGAAGGAACATACTTAGATGCTAGGTCACGCACATCTTTAAGTTTCGCTTTTTTTATACTCAATGGACCATTGTATAATAAAGAAGTATTTGTTGGTAAACTTAATGTAGTTTTAACCTTTTGTAATATAAAATGATCCTTAGCAGTAGAATGTACAGATATACTTGCATATAACCCATTTTGTGTGTATTCTATAAAACGGTAAGTTAGAATAGAAAAATTTACTTTGGCCCGATTATTAACAATTTTTTTAAACAAAGGTTTGGTGTGTTGGGCATAATTTAATATCATAATTTGCTCAACATCGATTACATTAAAATTTGCGCACGTATTTTGAACTAGTTTTTTATAAGTTGATGGTAAATAAATACGTTCGAGTTTTCTTCTTCTTTTTTCTATTATACCAAAGGCACGATCGCATGGTAAAAAACTATGCCCTGGCTCTGGATATCTATGAATTATATTTTTTATCCCGTACATATTATTAGTTGCTATTGTATATAAAAATTGTGTCAAGGCAAAATTTTTATTTTGGGAACTGCAGTTATCCGAAAAAAGGTATACTGTTTCTACTGAGCGGCTCATAATGTTAGAAAAGTAAAAATGTAAAAAACTTATAACTTCGTTTTGACCTTTATGAGCTGTAGCCTCGTCAAATATAAAAAAATAAGATTTTCCAGTACTTCCGGAATGTATACAGAAGTTATACACCCATAATTGTCTCTTATAAAATACGTCACCACAAGGGACATGAAGTAACGGCATGTTCTGCTGAAAATCAAAAGATAAAACTTCAATTTTACTATTTTGTGACTTAGCTTGTTTACTTTTTTCTCTAATATCGACATAAAAAACTTCAGCTTTTGAAACGTGAAGTTGCTTTTCAGTTTCCAATTTCTTTTTTAATACGCCGTCTGTTTCGGCGGCTATTAAATTTTGAAGTCTATCACACGTCTGACACGTGTCAGATCGTGGATAACCAAATGATAATTTATAATTTGTTAAAAAATATTTACGGTAAAAATCATACGAAACTTTTGGTTTTATATCTTTTTTTTTCCTGTATTTTATTCCATGTGTCATTTTCGTATTTAATCATATATAGATGGTACATTTTCATAATATTAAGATCTGGTGATAAATATCGCATTGTATCATTTTTTGTTCGACTATAGTGAGATTGACGGGCGGGAAAACTTTCGATATGAGTTTCAATTTGAAATGTTATTTGATCACTTAATACATTACCTCTATTATTGTATTTCCCGCGTTTTTCTAATGGACTTGGTATATTATTTTGAAGCGACTTTATAACCCTTTCAACTCTAGCTTTTCCAATTCCCAAAAATGAACAAAGAGATTTTTTACAAACTCTCTTTTCAACTTCTTTAATCTTTACAAAATATATACTCGAGCATGATTTTGGTTTGCTTGCATCTTTTGGTCTGCGCCTTTTAACTTTATTTATTTTAATTAGACCCGCAATATATGTATCCTGTTTCTCCTTATTACCGATTTTATTAAACACATTTAAAATTATATTTTTTTCCTCATCATTAATTTTAATAAAACATTTGTTTTTGCATTTGCAGTCCGGTCCAATTTTCCTCGATAAAACTAACTTTCCGCCAAACTTATATGCATTTCTCCACAAGCTTTTGCATTCTTAGCTTTATTACGTTTCCAATTTTCGGTATTTTTAGTTTTTTTTTACCAGTACGTACCTGTACGATGTCTTCTTCATCAGAGGCTTCTATAATACGAACTTCATCATCATATTCCATGTTAAAAGTATTATTCAACTTTTCATTATTATCTATATTACATAACCGTTCATATTCGGACATATTTTCAAAATCCGAAACTTCGATCGGTGAATTAGGATTATAATAATCCGGATCATCGATTGAATCATCAAAACTTATATCACTAATATCACTCATTATTTATTATATTAAAAACAAATTAATTAATTAAAACTTTAAAACATTTAAAACTATAATTATTCATAAAATTTTTTATAATTTATTACTTTTTGATAAGATATGTTGACCATAGAGAAGTATATTTAGAGCCATCTATACCTATTAATACATCCCTATAAGCAAAAAACAATCTCATAGATATCGCGGAGTTGTCATTTTAAACGTGCGATGTTACTATTTAGATCCCATAAACGTATCATTGATGTCCTACAGACGCCAAACGCCAGGTTTTGTGATATCATTAATGAGAGGTTAATGACGAACATCTATTTAACATCGCATAGTAACTTAAATTGTAATCGCATAGTTGACACATTACTTATTATTTTCAATCCATGTAACATCTCATTGATGTACTTAAGATGTATATGCAATGATTAATATTTTTATAAATGTGATGTTAATTATGGAATACTATAGGATATCAAAATGTATCATTTTATAGATTATATAATATATATTATTTATTAATTCTAATATATATATATATATATTAGAATTGATAAATTTTTCATAGTTCATAGTTTTATATATTTCTTTGGAAAAATAGGTATTTATAATGAATAAATAAAAAATATAATATATACTATATACAATATGTACGTATTGTACGTGTATTATTTTAAATACATTATATTATAAATGGAAACAAATTGTAATATTATTAAAGTAATAAAAATAAATATGATATAAATAATTACTACAAAGAAAGTTAATAAATTTATAAATAAAAAAAAATATACAAAAATATAAACAATTATAAACAATCAAAATTACAAATTATATTTAAAATAAGTTCAAATTTAAATTTCTTAATATATAATACATTAAGATAAATTAAATTTAATATAAATTTCATACCTACTTAAAATTAACATAAGGAAATTAATAAAATACTTTATTAATTAATAAAATATAATTATAATATATAATTGTAGGTACATATCAAAATTTTACATTATTCTTTTTTTAACATCAAACCTATAAATAATAACCAATTTTCAATTATTTTACAAATTAGTATGAACCCATTTATTTATACAAACATATGATCAAATTAATTATATAAAATAAGATTTACAACATTTATATGATTAGATTAATTTCAATAAATGATTAAATATAAATAATACAAATTTTATTGTGTTCATAATGCATAATAATATATAATATGATTAAATTAACTATTAATTATAGTTGATATGTATATATATACAAACAAAAATATTAAACATTTGGTAAAGACATAATCTCAGATATAATTTATATATACAGTTTATATTATTATAGTGAATTAATTTGTCAAAAAGTTTATATGGATTTAAATATAAAATAGGTAATAATAAATATAAGTTTGTAACGCTTCCGCTCCTTTTGGGGAGCTTATCACGCACCCATTGATTAAGGGGATAACTTAACCAATGACGTATCAACCGTACCGCGTTGTACCACTGAAGGTGCGTCGGTAGAGTTGGTAGGTTTTATGGAAATAAGGGAATTGATGAAAAGAAATGATAACCTGATGAATAATTTAATATGGATGAATGAATTTATATTGATGAGTATTTTAATTGTTATATTTATAGTACATTATTTAAAGTTTGGTCATATAAAAGATGGGGGGTCATGGGGAGAAAATACTTTATTATTGATGTTGATATTGACTGTAGACTGTAGATATTAATATTGTGGAATTGTAAATTTGAAGTGAAGGTGAATTTTGGTGAGATGATATCCGTGAATGGCGCGAGTCGTTGCCCCGGCGTCACCGCACCCACCGAGAACCCATCACCTTGGCTCCTAGCCCATCATGGTGGTGGTTACTCTATGGTAAATCAGTAAATTACTTTTTATATGAGAACTTAAAAAGTAATTTTTCCTTTTATTTTTTTAAAACTCGTGTGAGCGTTACGACAACAACAACAAACGATATGTGTATCGCGTATAACGCCTTTTTTTATTACATCACCGGGTGTGGTCGTCTTGCAATTGACGCAGCTGATAATATATACGGATGGTGGTGGTAGACTGATGTCGTGTAAAGTATAATCCATGATGCGGGACATTACAATATTGGGAATTATTGACATTGGATACACTGCATACGCGTATCGGCGTACGAACATGTGCCACAGGCGGCGGCAACCCATAATAATGAACGCCGAACGGTTAGAGAATAGAGATAGGAAACGGTAATGGACAAGGAATAATATTAAAGGGAGTTTGAAATTCAGTGACGTTACAAGTTATTTTTATATGAATATGAATATTAATTATGTTCAATATTCATGTAGTAATGTAATTGCAATGCTTTTGTTTTCTTTTATTCTGAAATAAAAACATTTATATTTCAATTGATTAATTTCAATTAGGTATGGAATAGTTACATTTATAGTTTCAACATAAAAGCAACCAATAATATCTGATTTAATGGGATTAGTAAATATAGGTACAATATTATTATATTTAATGACTTCTAACATAATAGTATTATATGATAATTTTAAAAATTTTTCTACTTTTACTAGAGTGTTATCAGATAGAAAAAAAAATTTATCTTTGTCTTTTTTAGAACTTACAATAAAACTTTCAAGAATAATTTGTTCATATAAAGTTACTGTTGGATCTTTATAAATCAAAGGATTATATTCTATTTCATTTTTTAAAATAGGATAATTAATAATTGGATCTAACTGACTATTTTTTTCAATTATACGATTATAAATATCTTGCAATGGATATCTTGAATTTTTTAATGTTTTTTAAATTTTTTGTAAGCAATTTTCATATTTAAACGCACTGAACTCATCTAAAGCACCATGTATAATCACAAAATCAGCCAAATGTATTAATCCATGGACATTGTAACTTACAAATTCCATACCATACAAGTCAGAATATTCAGTTACAAACTGTCTTAATAAACATTTAGCTATATTATTAAGTACTATACATAATTCTTTAAATATTAAAATACGAATTGCACTATGCAAAAGTATAAAATGTTGATACAACTCTTTTTTTAAATGTCCTTTTAAAGCTATAACCCCTGTGTACAAAAGAAATGTACGGAATTCGGTGGCTTTCCAATATTCTAACTCATTAAGAGATCTAGGTAGTCTATTAAATTCTGAACATAAGAAAGGTTTTAAATTTATTAATGTGGAAGAAACTTCCATTTCAATATTACTGTTTGTTATGAATACCCTTAGGTATCCAAAGACAAATAAATTTAAATCACAACACAATAAAAACTTAAGTAAATTCGGACTGTATTTGGTAAAGAAAAGTTATAACAATTTGATAATGCTCATAAATTTATAAGGTTCTGTAAGGCTCTGACGACTACAATGTTCTGTTGCTAACCCAGGACTGACTCGTCTCGTACTATACGCAACGAGCAGGCCTGCCGTCCGGTAAAAAGGGTTTGTTCAGCACATTCCGTTTTACCGACGGTGGTTTACATATAACATGCACATATAATATCTTATACACTATAATATATTATATAATATGATTTAACATTCTTAACACCCCCCAACTTAATTAAAACATAGGGGCTAAATAGTCCGTGTGTTTTAAGAATTACAAATATATCATAAGAAAAAGAAAGAGAGGGAGAAAAAAAAAAAAATTTATGCATACAATAATACCATAATATTTAAAATAAGTTATATAAAAAGAAATATATAATTACAAATTATCTGTAGCTTCAACCTCGGCTATGTCTGGGTTGTAAAGCTTTACATTATTCTTTCTCTTATACTTAATTGTTACACTTACTATTACAATTGTGACAATAATTATGTTACATATATATATAATTGATACCTGAATATTTATTTTCATAAGAAAAGAAGGTTCGTAAGTTATTTGTTGTAATTTATTTAGTTCTGTTGAACTTCTGGCTAGTGAAATTAAATCTATTAGTGATTGTTTATTACTCAAATTTTGTGGGTTTACATGATTTAATACCTCTTTAAGAGAATAGTCTGATTTTAATTCATATCCAACATTTTCTGGGATTAAGTCCAGAACAATGTTTTCATTAGTATTGTTCCTTAAGGGAAAAAAAATAAAATTATCTGTATGTACTTCACAATTAGGAGAAATACTCAACCGACCTACACCAGAGAACTCAACGTTAAATGAATTTGCTGGATTTGTACAAATTATTGTACTTACCTCGGGTTGTGTAAAGAATAACCAAGAATTGGTTAATGATAATCTATGCCAGATTGGTGAAGTTACCGAAATAAATTTTAATTGGCATGATCTAGGAAGATTCTGCTTATTTTTTAATAGTTGTATTTCACATAAATCTGATTTAGCTCTATGATGAAGTGGTTGAATACCTTTACATATTTTAAATGTTGCTAATTTTCTGCATTCTCCCCATTGATTGTGCATTAAGGTAAAGAATCTTTCACCATCGCTACTAAGTGCTAGGTAATCGATATCTGGTGAAATTAAAAATAGGTTATTGTTAGTTGTAGGGATAGGTAAAGGGATTGGTTGGAAAACGGTAAACTCTTCGATAGATACTAATGGAAATTCTATTGCAAACACTAAGTAGTTATCGCGATAAAAGACGGTTATATCGGAGATTTTAAAAAATTCTGCTAACATATCGGTATTTGTCTCTAGTGGAAGAGCACTACCTACCGGTAGATTCATTTTAATCTCTTTTAATTCACTAACTAGTCTTTCCGGAGTAAAAATACTTGTGTGCATTTTACCGTTCATAGCTAAATTTACTATGGATAAAAGGTTTTGAGTTTCGTATTCATATTGATTTAATATTATTTCAAACAATACGACTTGTTCTAAAAGTTTAGTGCGAAAAGTTATTTTGTTGATATTCTGTATTATCTCATTAGTTTGTTTCCGTAAATATTGTAGATTTTCTTGGAATTTCTGTTCATGGTTGTCAAGATTCTGCAAGTTTTTGTTTGTTTTCTCGGCTTCTAATCGTATTACTCTGGTCTTTTCCTGTATAAAATTAATGTTATCCACTCTACTCTTGGCTAAAGATAGTATTTTGTCGAAGATAGATTGAATGTCGATTTTTGAGGAAACTCCGTACAAAACGCTGGCCAGACGCCTGAACGTGCACCCCAATCCTCTACTAACTCTCTTTTCTTCGATTGAATGGCTTCCGATCGTTGCCATAATGTTACGATGATTCACTTCGATCTCGTATAAATAAGGTAGAGTTGCCTGTGAAAATTCTTTCAAAAATTGTTGGCAAGTATTTTCTATTTCCACACTCCCAAAATTTTGTATCATTTTTTCACATATTTGTGAAGTGGAATTATATTGAGTCATAATAAGTTGATATTTCGAGGTGTAGACTGCTAGGTCCACATATGCTATCAAATCCCAACTAAGTTGTGTCATTTTCACTGATCCATGAGATTTGTAATATATTCCTTGATGATTTGAGAATGGTTCGACCTTGAACGCTTCCATCCTAAAATTGTCTTGGTTCACGGTCCAGATTTTCGGTAGTAGTAATAAGATGGTCAAGAGGATCTGAAGGGTCCGAATTGAAACATTTTTCCATATAGTATCCATTGTTCTGAATTTTCTGAAACAATATAAGGATCTTTTAATCTTTAATGATGAAATGCTTTTAATAGGTTTTGATGAATGGTCTGCCTTTTTCCTTTTTTATTTATTATTACATTTTTTGTTTTAGGATTAATTTCAAGAATTTCATAAGGACCTAGCCATTTTGGGGCTAGTTTGTTTTTCGATGCTTTTTCTTGCAATAGTACTTTTTGTCCTATTTGAAAGGTTTGATGATCTACGGTTTGATCATATCGAAGTTTGGACTTTTGTTTTGCTACTAACAAGTTATCTCGTGCTAAAGCTTGTGATTCTTGCATTTGTTTCTTTATCTCATACTGATAATCCTCATAATTATATTGAGGTTCAATATTCTGTGTTAATGATGATGGTATTACTACTGGACTACCATATACTAAATGATAAGGTTGAAATTTTGTTGCCGAATGATGTATGTTGAATTATGACAGAACATTGCATATGGAATTTTAGTATCCCAGGTTTGTGGGTCTTTATCGATAAAATTACGAAGGTATTCTCCTAGAGTTCGGTGACTTCTCTCAAGACTTCCGTTACTCTGAGGGTGATAAGGTGTAGTCGAGGTTTGACGTATTTTTAACAATCGACAAACTTCCTTAAATACACCGCTTAAAAATTCTGTACCACAA
>JAIUCT010007760.1:0-11081 GCA_021307375.1 Tetraneura akinire
CCTTCTAAGTTCTAATAATATATTTTATTGTTCATTGTACATTGTACTATATAATAATGTGATATTATTTCGTTGTGACGTGCTAGTTTCTTATGCATCTTTATTTAATTTTCTTTAATTCAAAATTTCAAATATAAATTGTAAACATTTTATAATTATGTTTATACGGCACACAGCTATATTTAGTATTTGAGCACTAATATTATACAATAATATTTTTCGCGTATTTTCCAATAATGATTATGTTCGTATTATAATTTATAACTATTAAGAGGCCGCAATAGTTAACAAAGGTAAACATAGGTATATACATATTGTTTGTCTTTTCG
The DNA here is from genome assembly GCA_021307375.1 of Tetraneura akinire. Taxonomy (NCBI): domain Eukaryota; kingdom Metazoa; phylum Arthropoda; class Insecta; order Hemiptera; family Aphididae; genus Tetraneura; species Tetraneura akinire. The sequence goes on from JAIUCT010007760.1 coordinate 330, forward strand.
CGTTGCGGTAGATATGTCTTCGGGCCTCGTGGCTGTGCAGTGTGCAGCTCCAGCATGTTATTTGGCGGGAATTTTTTGTTTTGTTGGATTTCATAATTCATATTCATATCTTAAAATATTTATGTATTTTCTTTACTGATTCAATCATTTTATTCAATGCGTCAAAGTGTTGTACCTCTACTACCTATATTAATTTTATTTATCTTATTATACCTATAATATTATACTTATAAAATGAGTGTACTTATATTTGTTAAATTAAGTGTTACAGAATTTTGAAAAAGATCGATATAAAAAATAAAAAGGAACAAAAAATAATAGCCCTTAGACACCTATAAAATATAAGATTTTTTAAAAAGGGTTTTTAATGTATTTTGTATGTTATATGTATATAAATATAATTTATCCAATTATTAAATATATAAAATTTTAAACATAAAGTATTTTATATTTTAAATGGCATTAAAGTAGTTTCAATCAGTTTTAAATTTATTAAAATTGTTCTGTTTTAAAAATATTTAATCTGTAATTATATAGGTATCCAATATCCATATTTCATATTATATTTTATTTAGTTATTATTTTGTAAACCTATATATAAATTAAATATTCATTTTTATATATAAAATTATAAAATAAGGGTAATTAAAAGGGATAGCATTTAAAAATCTGCGCGATAAATTCCTTAACACTGAGATTATATATAAATCTATATTTCTATGTATAAAAATAAATACAAATTCGAACAATGAACTACTGTCATACATATTTTTCTATATAAATTGAAATCAAACACTATAAATTATTATTATTTTAATATTATAATTGATAAAATCATTAAATTCGACGCAAAACTCAAGTGCAATAGTACTATTCAAAAATATATATTTGTTCTATAATATAGAAATATAATACCTAATCTACAGAAAATTCTGTTGGTTGGCGTCATTTTAATTTTTATAAAACAAAAAATTGTAATAAATTCCAAAACAAGAAACAAATATACTAATTTATAGTTTTTCTTTCCAAATTACTTTAAAGTGAATCAGCTACCCACGATTCTTAAAAAAATCTTAAAGTATACGGCACATATAATTAATATGTAGTATACTCTATGGGCCTATGGGAATACTCCTGATAATATATATATTATATAGCCATATAGATAATAATAAATAATAATTAATAATATTAACATTTTTTTTTTACATTAGCAAACCGATTAATAATAATATAAAATTAATAAAAATAATTAGGTACCCATTATTGTAATAATATTATTATTTTATTTAAATGCTGTTAAATCTATCAAAGATAAAAGACAAAAAACTGAATAATATTTCATTTTACAATGATTTATAGATATAGTGTCTTTTTTATGTCTGTAGACATTTTTTCAAACTAGAAATAATACTTTTGACTTTCATGAATAGAATATTATTAATGTAGATGTAATTGGTAGATTATTTATCTATCTGTAGGTTTTATTTAGGCTATTTTTCGAATTTCTCAAAATTGAGGTTCTGCCTTATGCGGTAGAAAAAACAACCAAAAAAATGACGAAAATTCATCATAATTTATTATTGCATTCATATTTTAATCAAACTACAACACTATCCTCTCCACACGTCCTGTTCCACAGCAGTATTAGCTCGTTTTTTACACTTATTGCTATTATAATTTTTTCATATTTCCAAAACATTTGATACCAAAGTTCAACTAGTTAATAAGTTCAAAGAAGACAATAACAATAACGATACGACTTATAAGTTTGGAATTTTAAATTAAGTAATCTGCAAAGGGACATTACCTTTTGGTCTCTCTTATTATACCCCTTTATAACGCCCATGCACTATGCAGTAGTCTCCAAATTCAAATACTTGAGTTTAGACTAGAAGAAATACATCGATTTACCTTGTCATTTCTAATTTTCTATAATATAAATTATAAAGTTTATACTACTTATTTTTGTAAGCATTTATAAGATCTGTTCGATATATTAATTACCCGCATTTTACGGTTACGGCATACTTTCTGGAAGGGCATATTAATATACGTATTATGTTTTTCCCGATTTCCGCCACAGAACTGCGCGTGTGTGAAACACGCACGTGTGCACCGGTCCTTATTAATATTATCATATGATATTATTTATTAATTATATTCTACAATAATACGGCTAAAATTCGCGTGTATTTATAGAATACATAGTAAGAACTAAGAAGTCAATAATAATGTAATATTTCAATTCTGACAATAATGCCTGAGCTGTTGTTGATACGGACCACGGACATACGGGATACGGTATTACGCTGCGAAATTGTGAAGTGAACGGTGTATCGTGAATGTGTTTATTTATTTTAGAGAAAAAATATTTTCATTACTATTATTTAAATTAATTTCGAATTTTCTATCCAGTAATTAGTTCGATAAACGGAAATTCTGTTTCGGTAAGACAACTTTAATATATTAGTTATTACTTTATTAGTTTTTAGTTATTACAATAGGTATTATAAATTACCTACCTAGTTATGTTATAAATTAGATTAGCTTATTATATTTTATTTTGCAAATAGATTAAAAAAGTAATTAATAATAATTATATATAATTACCTATATATAATAATTTTTAATTCGTAATGTGTAAGTAGTAAGTACCTACCAATACCATTATATAGGTACAGTAGGTAGTCAAAGTGGGGGATTCTATCCCTCCATTTATTATATTCATAATAATGCAATCCTTCTAGATTATACCTGTAGAGTGTATATTAAAATCAAAATTTTATTAGGAGTCCAAATATTATATAATATGATATACTTCAAATGGTAATGATAGAAATTTTTATTTCATTTAATATATGAATATTTTACTTATGGTTATGGGTATAACTGAGTATAACTATAACTGCACGACTACACCAGCTACTATTAGAATTAGCCACCACCACCTACATATTACTTATGAAGGGGACACACTTCCAATGGGTCTGTAATGTATACAAATATTAAATTTTCTTTAAATGTTTGGCTATCCTTCCAATTTTTTTTTATCTATTTCAGCCACTGATTATATAGTTATATAATATTCTGTTTCTATAGGTATTATTTTTAATTAGTAATAATTATTATTAATATGTGGGTTAGTTAGGTTAAACACTTAAATCTAATAATATATACTCTAATATAATACCAATAGTATTACCTATATTCCTATGTAATAATATACCTAATATATATATATATATATATATATACCTATAGTATAATATATATTACTTTAAGGGGGTTTAACTATACAATTCATGTTATCTGTACCTACCTATACTGTTTCTTAAAATAAAGACTTTTAAGCAGGTATAGCTTTTAATAATAAAATTTATTAACCATTAAGATTTAATACAGGTAATATTAATATTTTAATCATAATTTAATTTAAATTTCCTATTTCATAATTTAGTTTAAATACACTGGGTTATTAACAAAATAATAATAAATATGTCTAAACATCTGAATGTTCGATCAAAAAGAAGAAAAATTAGAGAAGTGATTCAGGATTATGATATAATTTCTGCTGTTGAACATAGTTCAAGTCAAAGTAGGTTGCTATTTGAATACTTTTGAATTTTAAATAGATACTTCATTTTTTTTTTTTTTTTTTACAATTAAACCAGATATTTTATTACATTCAGAAATTCAACCGACGGATATCAGTTTAACTATAAATAAATCATTAATAAGTTTAAAAAGTTCTAACCCAGAAATTGTCCCAATACCTACAAATAATTTTGAAACTTGTGCTCCTGAAAATACTGATTGCCCCAAATTATTTGATGAAGAATATATTTCAAACGAATCATTCAATAACATTGAATCAAATATTTACAGTCCATTTTTAAATTCTGAATTATCACAGTGGGCAATAAAAAATAAAATAACACATAATGCACTCAATGGTCTTTTAGTAATTTTAAAAAAACATAAGTGTTTTTCTTCCTTCCCTAAAGATGCTAGAACATTATTAAAAACAAAATCTATACAATCTAGTAGTATTCAGAAGGTCAATCCTGGTAAATACTATCACTTTGGAATTAAAAATGGAATATTGCGTCATTTTTTAAATATTTCTTCTATTCAAGAAATAAAACTTGTAATCGGTATAGATGGTTTGCCTATTACCAAGAGTAATTCAACTCAATTTTGGCCTATATTGGCATATATGCGACACATTTCAAATTGTATCTTTCCTATTGGAATATATTGTGGAACACAAAAACCAATTGATAGTAATGAGTATCTAAAAGAATTTGTTACTGAAATGAAACAATTAATTTTAAATGGAATTTACATTAACGATAGATTTTATAAAGTAGTTCTGGACGTATTTTGTTGTGACGTTCCAGCAAAAGCGTTTATTTTGAAATTAAAAGGTCATAATGGTTTCTATTCATGCACACGATGTCAAATTGAAGGACAATATATAGAAAATCGTTTATGCTTTCCATATTCTGAACAATCAAATCGTCCACCTAAACGAACACATAGTAACTATGTGGAACGAAGTCAAATTAATCATCATATATCATGTAATAATTCAATTTTAATTGAAATTCCTGGACTTGATATTGTTAATAATTTTTCTTTAGATTATATGCATATGGTTTGTTTGGGTGTTGTAAAAAAATTAATTATGTTATGGATAAAAGGTCCATTAAATGTACGACTACCATCATGGAAAGTAAATCAGTTGTCTGAATTAACGATGAATTTTAAACCTTTATTTTTATGTGAGTTTTCTAGAAAACCTAGGACTTTATTAGAAGTATCCCGTTGGAAGGCCACTGAATTTAGATCCTTTTTACTTTATATTGGACCAATAGTGCTGAAAAAAATATTGAACAGTCATTGTTATGATAATTTTATTGCTTTAAATGTAGCAATGACTATACTTTTAAGTCCTAGTCTGAATAAATTTGTTCAATATGCACAAGAACTTTTAGACTTCTTTGTAAAGTCATTTGAACAAATATATGGGCAACATTTGATTTCTAGTAATGTTCATAATTTAATTCATATAGTTGATGATTATCATAGGTATGGACCTCTAGATTGTTGCAGTGCTTTCCCGTTTGAAAACTATATGCAATTTCTAAAAGCATTGCTTAGAAAGCCTGACAAACCACTGGAACAAGTTAATGAGGTACCATGAAGGTGATAACTTGGTTCTACAAACCAAATTAACTCGAAATACTAATAATTTGTTAGGGGCTCATAATAAAGGACCTTTAATTAATAATGTTACAATAAATCCACAATACAGAACATTAGTTAAAGATAATTTTAAATTAAAAATTATAATTGATGCAGATTCATATTTTTGCACTAACAATAATGATATTGTTAAATTAGTCAATATTGCTCATTTAAAAGAAAGTGGAGATGTTGTTTTAATTGGAAAGAAATTTATACAAAAGAAAGACTTTTATACACAGCCTATTAAGTCATCACACTTAAATATATATATTGTTCAACAATTATCAAATAATTTAGATTATTGGCATGTTAATGATGTTAAAAATAAGATGATGATATTTCCAAGTAATAGTGATCTTGTTGCTATTCCATTATTGCACACTTTATTATAAAAAATTAGTTTAAAATATTAATTATTAAAATATTGTTTTTAATGATAATTTTTTTACATGCAAAAGAATTAATAATACCTAATTAGTATAAAGTACTACAATTTATATTTATAAATATTAAAAATCTTTGTTTTTTTTAATGTTAATAAATTATTAGGTTTAATATTTAATGTATTATTTATACTATAGTAGAATTAAAACAGTACCAAAAGAATGTGGACTGTAGTATGTTATGAAAATGACAATTCCGTCGAAGCTGTTCCATCTCACTGGGTTAAACATAAACTTTGTGCCTGGCCCAATAAAGATGCAAAAAAAAAAATTGAATATAGGACTATTTATAACAAATTTGATTTTAGTTACTTTCCATCAAGAGTTTTAAAAAAAGGAATTGGTAAATTTTAACAAAATAATTGCAATTTTTATTATATTATTATTAGCTATTATTATTATTTTAGCAACATTGAGTGAAGCTCGGAAATTTGCTAAAATAGCTGAAGTTACTTCAGATCTTTCAACATATGAAGATAGTAAAATTAAAAAAAAATCTTCAAAACAATTTGTAGAACTACCTCAGTATAATGATGAACAAAGTATAGTATAATATAATATATATTGTATTTATTAATATAGTTTTTAAGTGTAATTAATTTTGAATTAGGTTTATATATCAAGCATATAGATTTTATATTTTCCCTTAATGTCAGTTTGTTTTAAAAATATTTTATTGATATAGGTATTATATTTATTCATTTATATCTTAAAATATAATAAGATTAATAATAATTAGATAAAATATTATATAGTAGGTATTAATTTATGAATAATATAATTTCTGACTGCCTATATATATAAGTATCAATATATTTTTAAAATAATAATTTATAATTAAATAGTATTAATTGGTAATTGTTGGTAATTAAAGCTGCTTAATATATTATAGAAATTTCAAAAACATTTTAGAATTTAATTTATTAACAATTTTTTTATTCAGATAAATTTTAAATGTGATTTGGAAATTTTTATACAATAAATTTTTACCTACCAAGGTACTTTTTTAGATTATTTAAATTTATTTAATATGTAGATTATAAATAAATTATATATTTATTAATTGCATAATGTATTTTATATTATGGTTCATAGAAAATAATTCTGTCTGAAATTAAAAAATTAAACCATTGTCAACATTTGAAAAACATACAATCCTAGTATTTTTTTAATAAAGGTTTTTTTATCGTATAATCATAAATATATATAAATGTACCCATTGTATTTATATTTTAAATGATGATTTATATAGGTATTATATTAGAAGAAAAGACTCCATCATTATCTCCAGACCATGTATTTGGAAATACAGATGTTAGAAACTCATCTAAATCGTCATCATCAGTGCCATACAAAAATAAACTTTTTCACTCGAACAGTTTTTCTGAAGGTAATCATACTTAAATAATAATTATTACCTAATGCCTATAATGCAATATATATAAATATATATACATAATATATAAATATATATACCTAATATATAAATATATATACCTAATATATATATTATATATATATATATATATATATATAAATATGCTTTAATCATTTATTATTATATTAGAAGAGAAGTCTTTGTTATCATCACCAAAACATACATTTGGAAATACAGCTGTTGGAAACTCATCTAAATTGTCATCATCAGTGCCATACAAAAATAAACTTTTTGACTCTAACAGTTTTTCTGAAGGTAATCATACTTTACTAATAATAAATATCTACTACCAATAATGAAATATAAATAAATAGGTATGTTTTAATTATTTATTATTATATAGAAGAGAAGTCTTTGTTATCATCACCAAAACATATACTTGGAAATACGGCTGTTAGAAAGTCACCTAAATCATCATCATCAGTGCCATATAAAAAGAAACTTTTTGACTCAAACAGTTTTTCTGAAGGTAATCATATTTTACTAATAATAAATATCTACTACCAATAATGTAATATAAATAAATAGGTATGTTTTATTTATTTATTTATTTATTTATTTATTTATTTATTTATAATAATAACGGGCGTTGGCCCAATGGTACAATATACGACACGAAATATAAATACAATAAATCATTAAATTAATCACGGAAACTAATACATACATAAATAAATTATAAAATTCTAGTAGATAAATAACGTTAGTAAAAATATATACTTAAATATAAATTAATATGTTTAAAAACTAAAAGAAATAGGGTGCTCGTTGGCCAAACGCATCATCCGATCAATAGGATTATTCATTCCATATAAATATCTACTACCAATAATGTAATATAAATAAATAGGTATGTTTTAATTATTTATTATTATATAGAAGAGAAGTCTTTGTTATCATCACCAAAACATACACTTGGAAATACGGCTGTTAGAAAGTCACCTAAATCATCATCAGTACTATATAAAAATAAACTTTTTAAACCAGGTACATAAGCAAATAGATTTTTTTATTATTTACCTATAATTTTCCATTAAATTTCAATTATAATTATTATAGAAAATAAGTTTTTATTAACATCTCCAAATGATAAACATGATGAAATTATCTACACAGTATCATCTCCATTTAAAGTTACAACAAATAACCATCATTCCATTACATCTAGTGTACATCAAGGGAAAATATCTACAAATGGGAATAATAATGGTAGGTATTGACATAAGCAACATTTGGTAGTTAAAAAATTTATTGTTTTCTCTTACTATAATATGGTTAAATAATATTTAATTTTAAATTTAAATTATTTATACCTAACATATCAATATATTTTATAAGGTTACTATAAGCAAAAATTACATAATATGTTTAAATTTGTTACAATTAGCATTATTTAAATAAATAAAAAAAAAAAAATAAGAATGCCCCTTATTTGTAATAAATACTTTTATATAGGTAATTGAGGAATAATATTATTTATTTGATAATATGTATTAAAATAATTGAAATGAACGACTCAAAGATTGAAATATATAAGTAAAAATAATATTAAAATATACATAATTTTTTTTGTAGATGATTTGTTGAAAAAAATTTTGGGAGTTGTTTTAAAAGTACGTTATGACGTAGAATCAATTATTCAAATACAGAATGAAATAAATCAATCGATAACTGATCAAAATCTTCAAATTAAAGAAGCTCAAATAAGTAACTATGAAGAGACTAATAATATACAAGAAGACGAATTTGAATTATTGTTGCCTATTATTAATGAAGACAACCTTCAAGAGTTTGAACAAAAACTTGCATGCAGATCATTTAAATCAAATGCTGTAAGCTATAAATTATTATTTTTTATTTGCTTTAATTATATACCTATAATTAATTTTAATTACAATAACATAAAGTATAAATATATTATGTTACATATAATAAGAAATTGATAAAATATAATTATATTGTAGGTTAATAGTTTAAAACGATTGGCTCAGAAAACACTGACTTCTACTGTACGCCAAATGTTGAGAAAGTTATTTGATGATTATATATAAAAATAAATAATAATAATAATAATTGTAATAATTGCACCAATGCAGAAATTGAAGCTCCAATTAAAATATATATAGCGGGTGCAGCTTTCAGAAAGAAAAAATAATTTGTATTATATTGTTAATTATTAATATATAATATGATGTGTATGTTTTATACATGATAATATTATATATTTATCATTATATGTTAATAAAATAAATATATATACAATGCATTATATATGCGTTTTATCTTTTATTATTTAATTCCTATTAATATTTGTGAACTTCATATGGAAGGTATTTATGTTGATAGAAGACTTAATGCCTCAGGCACTATATCTATAAATTATATAATTTTATATAGGTGCCTACAAGTACAAATATCAAGTTAATGTTTTATAATATTAAAAAATACAAATTAAACATTGAACTATAGTAAATTGTTGGTCTACTGTGAATTCAATTTGTGTTGGATCTTGGCTCAGATTTATTTCATATTCTTTACAAACTATGTATATTATATATATATATAATTAAAAATAAATAAAACATAAAATAAAATATTATTACTATATTGTAATTATATTGAAAAAATAATATATAAATTATATTACAAATTAAATATTTTGATATTAATACAAATGAAATGTTATTATAATATAGGATATGTGGCCAAAAAATATTACTATATTATTACAAAAATATTATATTATTGAATTTATAATGAAATAATAATTATTGAATAATATTACTCATTATTTTTATAGTTTTATTATAATGTTATTATAATATATTTTTGCTATCTGGGAATATTTTGACAGTTTCGGTGATTTACCTCCACCGATTGAATTGCAAAAATATTTGAAAGGATTTAATATTCAGTATAATTATACAAACTATCAAAATTACAATACATTCAATTGTGGTCATTTATGTCTTGAATTTTTAAAATGCAAGAATCAGTTACTTTAAGCTTAAATGGAAATACAACTTCATTATCTGCAAAATATTTTCCCCCAATTAACGTTTACGAAGACTCAGAAATTGCACTCCTTAGTTTACAAACATACAATGCTTTCGCTAATATTAATGAAACTAATAATTCATTTGAAATAGTTATTCCTTCTAAAAAAGTATATGAATTATCAAAAAGGGTATACATTGGTATTAAAACGGGGTGTTATGAGTTTGAAGAAATTAAGAATAGTATTTTAAATGATATTGACAAAGCAAATAAAGCTTTACATGATCAAAAAATAGAAATTATTGATTTTAAAATTTGGGTTGATAAAAATACATTTAAAACACATATAAAATGCAATTACATAGTAAACTTTGACGTGAGAAATAGTTTAGCATCTATACTAGGTTTTAACAAAATTCAATATGATTATGAAAGAAGTGAAACAGATATGGAATCAGGAAAATCGATTGATATAAATCCTGTGAATACTATAAAAGTTATGTGTAATATAGCACGAGGATCATTTCACAATAGTAAACCATCCCATTCGATTTATGAATTTTTTCCAAATCATATTTCAGGAACAAAAATCGTTGAAACTCCAAATAATCTTATTTATTA
>JAIUCT010007767.1:0-12701 GCA_021307375.1 Tetraneura akinire
TTCTAAATAACCAATCAATGTTTATGTCACCTAAAACACACACATTACAAAAATATGGTACAGAAATTGACTGTAACGATATTCTGCCATCTGCATACCTCATGGAGGGGGAATGGATAACTATGTCACCGACCGCAAGAGAATTACCCAAAACACCTCAAACCTTAAAACCCGAAACAAGCTGGACCTGGTCACAAAAAAGCCCAGAACATCTATTGAACGCGGGACTATATTCCAAAAATCAAATGATGCACTACAAAGACACTTATTATTTCCCCAAGAAGTCAACGCAGCAAAAAGTAATATAGCTAGACACGTTATGGGATACAATACTTTTGATCAAGGCCTAAAAATACAACCAATAATAGATGAAAATATTATAACTAAACTTGTAGAAGACAAACTTTATAAAATGTGGGGATGGTTTGTAGGTCTAGGAAATATAATGTCAGGACTACTTGGCCTGTTCTGCATTTGGAAAATAATAACTATATGCCTAAATACAGTTCTTAACATAACAATATTATACCAAACGTTCGGCTTCAGTATAAAAGTACTAGCAGGCATATTATCTAGCATCACACAATATATCATGCATAAGAGTCATCGAAATAACTATAATGCGAATAACACTTCACAGAAAACGGACACCGAAGAAATAATATTAAACTCAATAAATATTCAAGAACAAAAAACAGACAACAATATTTATCCCACTCTACCATATAGCCATTATCAAACTCCAAGAAGGACAGTATAATAAAAACACACTATAAAAATCTGCACATCTTTTTAACTCACTCAATTCTAATTTTGCAATCAACACGTCGATCTACATTCCACACAACACAAAATGGACATTAAACAATTCATTATACTGGACTTCGAATTTGCAATGTACCAAAGAACAAACAAAGTTTTAATTTCTGGTGCCATAGCATCAATAGACAATACACCCACAAAACTGGAAGGCGCTCCACTCATTTTACATAAAGCAGAAGGAAATATCAAACAAATATCGGAAAGAGGTATGCAATCTGTTATATATAATGCTCGAAAAATTTTCAAACATAAACAAGACAAATTAACCCCCTTACTCAGACAAATACATCTTAGTTGTAATTCACATATAAACAACCTATCTAAAGAAACAATACTTTCTTATATAAATTCACACAGCACTAATCCTATAATTGTAACATGGAACGGCCACTCTGACAAAGATATACTCGAACACATGAAAATACATAACACCATTCTAAACTTAACAAGCTATGACAACTTTAACAACGGTTATTTTTACCTAATATTAACAAACTTTAACAACAATGAGATCTTAAAACAAAAAAAACTTGGTCACATAATAAAAAATGGCAGATTACTTAACTTAGAAGAAACGCACCTAGCAACATCATGTACAATTAATCACAACTTAAACTATACTCACGACCCTGTGACAGACGTAATATTAACAAGATGCATACTAAACTACTTATACATCGACAACTAACACTTAACACTTTTTACATTAAAGTTTTAAACTGAAATTTTTTTTTAAATAAAATTCAAAATTATCAAGTGATATTAATTAAGTGAAAAATAACAAAAAATTAAATTACTCAACTAACAAAATTATAACAAAAAATTTAATTAATATTATTAATATAACATTATTTTAAATAAGACTCATATAAGTCACAAATATAATAAAAAAAATAATAAAAATAAAAAAAAAAACACTATTTTAAGTTTAAGGAGATTATAACACAAAAATTTAAATTCCTAATAAACGTTACGTTGAGTAAAATTTCATAAGAATATTAGTAATAATCTAAAACTTATGAGAATATAATATATAAGTAATCACCAGGGTTCGGGACTTAAAGCATTTGCTTATTTTTTTAGATTGACATTAAATCTAGCATAGTGCTATGGAAATTTATGTTATGTTGCAACAATTACAAATATGAAATTTGAAAGTACTTTTTTTTGCTTATTTCGATGATTTATTCGAAAAATGCTTTTTCACGCTCTTTTCTTATTTTAATTGCATATTTCCAACTTAACAAGGCATGATACTAAAAATTTGGGGTTTTTTTTAATGTTTGTTGGCAATATAGAAAAAAATTGAAACTAAAAATAATTTTACCATTGTGCATCAATATTTGACAATATTTGGTATTGTACCCAAATAGTATTCTCTTAATTTATTAATTTACTTATTCTATTTTTAACGTTATGTACTTATTGTAGTCACATTATGTAGATAAGGGTAATTAAATTATTCTAACACTGTAATAATTTAATTACGTTTTATTTTACATAAACAAACTATAAATATTAATTCCTGACATATAATAAGAAACACAATAATAGTAGATTACCTATTATTTAGTTATTAAATTTGTAATTTTAATATGAAAAAAAAAATTATATTATAAAATTTTTATATTTATCTACAAAATTTGCAGTTTTAGACAAAATTTTTTTTTATTACTAAAATTTAGTAATAAATTTTACCACTTTCAGTAAAATTTTAGCATCTTACTTTTTATTTTAATGTTTTGAAGTGCTTATTTGAATGCTTATTTTGAAGTTTTTAGGCGCTTTTATAAGCGCTTATTTTGATGATTTTAAGTGCTTTAAGTCCCGAACCTTGGTAATCACTCACTTTATACAATTCTAAACCACACATTTTAATTACTAACACAAAAATATAAATAATTTAAGTAAAAAATTAATTTAAAATCTTTAATTTTAATTTAATTTAAGTAAAAAAAAAGAAGAGTTACAACTTCTTTAAGTTACAAATATTAAATAATATGTCATTATTTTCTATATATTAAAATTTAATTCACACATTTTAATCATTAACACCAATAAACAATTACACAGAAATTTCGAAAATAATATTGCAATATTGGAATAAATAAAAATAAATATAACGAAGAATGATATTTTACGAATATACATTATAATCATTCTGTGTACCAAATATATTATAAATAACATACAACAGAGATCATAGCAATATACTCATAATAATATCACAAATGCAATTTTTCGCGAATATTACGAGCGCGATTTCACAAAAATCTCGGATTAATAGCAACGTAAATACGCGTCGACCATCGTGCCATACAGTAATAATAAGACTAAAGAAATAATATCACAATCTTATACACTCTTAAAACACTTGCCTCAGAATAATATATATATAAAAATATCACACTATATAATAAATAATGAATTAGAACAAACGACGATTATAACACTTACTCGCACTTATAAAATGTCAATACGTACACACACACTGCGTACTCAATATCCTTACTGGACAACAAAATACTAAGGCACAGATGTTAAAATATTCAAATAAAAAACTTAAGAGATTTCGTAATAATATACGTTAATATTAATAAATATAATAATTAGATTTTATCACTAGTACATTATGAAACTAACACTAGCCATAAGAATTATACGAATTACATTATATAAAACTAAACGCAAAAACACAACATAGAAATCAGTGTCATTCAGAATCTTCACATCGACACTGTAGTATTAGTATAATAATATAAACAATTTTTAGATTAGGTATTAATTTTTAATTATTTCATTATTAATGCTAGGTAAGAGTTTTTGTATATGTGACCTAGATTAAGAAATAAATAATGTTATTTAAAATTTAAAAATTTGTGATGACATCAGTTTTATGGTGTCCTAGTTTTAACATGATATAAATATAGGGTTTTGAAAAAAGACGGGGAGACGGAGGAGACGCACGAAGACGTTGTCTTGTGTTTAGTCTCCTCCCGTTTGATTTGTATTTGCGTTATATGTTAGTGATTTGTTTTTGTGTTTTTTTTAATATATTTAAAAATTAATAAATGTATTTATATTAATTATTATATTGTTTTATTTTGTGTGTGTTTCACATACAACAACACACACAACTTAATAATTCTACTAAATTCTACTTCCTCAACATGGAATTCAAATTAATAAAAAAAGACGTTAGCTGGTATACAGGAGAAAAAATTGACAAATACCTGGAAATAATAGATGAGTATTCACATAACACAATATACTCTCTCAACACGGATTTCATCAACAAATACATCTCAGACGGTGTAAATGGAATCAAACGATGGATAAAAACCAATATTTTTTCAAAACAATTATTATTATTTCCATCGAACTACAAAAATCATTGGACATTAATATGTGCAGAAATAAAAAACAAATACATCAAACATTATGACAGTTTGCACATTTATAATACTCACCACCCAAATATTGTACTCAAATTCATAATCGAATGAGAAAAATACAATAACACGACTCCATCACATTGGAACATTATACAAGCGCCAACGCCACAACAATTAAATGGATTCGATTGTGGACCTTGGACATTGAATATAGCTAAATGTCTACTTTTAAATAAAAAAATCAATTTTACACAAAAGGACATGCAAAATGTTCGCATGACACAAAATGAGGAATTAGAACAACGTAGAATTATTATACAAAATTAAAACTAATACACTCAAACTCAACAAATCACCGAGTCAAAAGATGCAAGCACACAAACAAGGAGAAGAAAGAACAGGAACAAAAGAAGAAAAATTTAAGAAAATTCAAACGACTAATAACAAAACCGTAGGTAATATTATATTTTTTTTTCCTCTCTCTCTCTTCTTTATATCTATACTCTGTTCCAAAAGAGAAGACACGGGTTCTGCGCATAGCGAATGACGGCCGATCATTTCCGATCATTGCCGACGATGTATACACCGTAATTAAAATGCGGCACACAATAGCCGTGTACACTTGCACGGTTATCATGTGACAGGTTATACGTATATTCGCCAAGTGTCATAGATGTCAACAATCCAAGCGCGCCGTATAATGGTTTTTAACGATGCAGCTGGGTGTCAGAGGTCGCTGGTGAGCATACGTGCATTTATCGGAGTAGGTGGGGAATGCGCGCCGCCGAACGAAAACTGGTCACCGCTTCGTGTCTTCTATTTTGGAACAGTGTATAAATGTAAATGTATATCAATGGTGTCAATATACGCATATAAGCGAAAACAATATTCTTGTAATAACATTAACAAATAAATATAAAAATTAATAAATGTGAAATTACATACAATATTAATCACAATGTATATCTATATTAATAATTAAAATTTATAATAATATACTAACATAGATATTAAAACAAAACCTTTAATGTAAAACATAAAATATGTATAAAAAAAAATAAAAAAATAAAAAAATAAAAAAATATATTATAAAAACGTATACAATTCAAATTAACAATTTTATCAATTTTAAATTATATTCATTAATATTCACATACTTATTTTATCACTACTAACCACAAATATAATACATTATATTATAAGTAGGTACTATATTATACTAACACCACACTGCACACGTATTATAAACAAAATATTATATTGAACTAACACTAGACATTATAATATATTTTATTTGACAACTATACCCATATTATATTACATACGTATTATAAAAAAAATACACTTGCACACTTTACTAACAATTATTATTATAATATAAAAAATTATACTCATATAGATGATTTCTAATATTTGTATTACAAAACCAATGTATTAATTATTGTCATATTATATTCACACTTTATATAAATATGGATGTAAAACATCATTATTATGTCATATTATATAACATATAAAACTGTGTAAAATCATTCGATTTATACAATATACCGTGGGGACACGGTATAAAAAAAGACATGTGTGCAATTTGTAATATATTAATATTGGTTTTTGTTACAATAAACGAAATAAGAAATAGTGATGCAATACGACTAACACCAATCATATTAGAGAATACCATTCTCACCCCCACTACAAATTATAATTCAATATTAATCTTATATAATATCATTCAGCGCTCCCTATTATCAATTATACTAATTATTTTAATTGATTAGGTGGAGACTCCAGGGGACTGCCTATAAGAAGCCCTTGCAGCCTCACTTGACTCTTGTTGTTCTTTTTCGGACACCCGATTGACCACTCAATCTATGTTCCGACTCCCGTTTCTCGCATATTTATATTCTCTTAAGGACCATGTAGAACGCTGTGAGGTTGCAGACGAATTCGCGGGCCTCATAATTGTTCGTCTCATGTCATCCTTTTAATTTACCCTTTACGAATGCGCGTATGTTCTACTGCATGGTTGCTGACGAATTCGCGGACCATGTTATTAGAGCTATGCGTCTTCATTAAATTTTATATATTTTGTCACATTGGTTTTAGTCGTACTTGCTTTACTGATCTGTATTGATATTAAACCTTTTGCTCTTTATTTATTAATATCTAACACATAAGGTGTATCCTATATATCACGTAGACCTGGATGATAGGTTAATGTGGTGATTTTTCGCTTAACGTGACTTGGCTATTGAGTGGACGAGGCACGGTGATATCACGCATTAATTTTATATTACAATACAATCTTGTCTGTTAAGGAGGGAGCCAAATGTGCACATTTGTTTGCACTATTGGGAGTACACCTGAGGAGATTATTGTATTGTATGTGCCCAAGTTTATTGCTCCTTCATTGGACATTAAATTTGTGCTGGTGTCTCAGGTAATTAAACAAATAAGGTATATCACGACAGATCGATAGTAACGAGTATCGTACCACTCCCAGTATTTAATATTTAAAGTTCATCATCGAGGACCAAAGGAAACCGTAAGTACAATCATAATAATATTTTTCGTAGTGGAATGGAGAGTAGGTTTGATTATAATCAGGTAGGACATTACTAAAACGAATAGGTTCTTACACACGCTCGTACCTGTACTAGTTTTGTTTCTGCTCTTCTATTTCATTACAGTATAACCCCAGTGATACGGGGCAAAATTAATGCTTCTACAGTAAACAGCGGAAGGTCATGACCGACAGGGCGGACAAATACTGTGGTACTTCCCTTTATTGCTGATATTGTTGTATCAGACAAAGCTTGCACTGAGAACTTATTTTTTGTGTGGTTAAGTCCTAGTCGTTTTACGCAACTTTCTGTTTTAAAGCTGCTCTGGCTACCGCTATCCAATAGAGTTCGTACGGTGATGGAATGTCCATATTCATTCTGTATTATCACGGAGGCAGTTGAAAGCAAAGCAGAAGTATGTAATTCATTAATTTGTGCGGTGGCTACGGTAACATTAGCTGAGGTACTTGGTTCAATATCCGTTGTGGATAATTCGGTGGTGTTAAAGTGAAGTAGCGTATGATGTCTTCCACCACATTCAAGACATTTTTTTGTATTCTTGCATTGGCTGGATAAATGTTCACTGAAGCAAACAAAACATCGTTTTAAATCTTTGATTATTAGATAACGCTCCTGTGGTTTTTTCTCATTAAATTTAGGACAATTAATGAGCAAATGTCCCGGTGAGATCTTACATACTTGGCAATTAAATGACTTCTTCTCACCACAATTAAATTTTCGAAACTTCTCTGATAGGTTTCTATGATCTGGGTGACTACTGAACAAAACAGTTGATTTGAATGGTTTATTGCTTTTAAAATTCGGTTTTACCAACGTATTGCTTGCTTGACTCACAGATGCAGACTTACAAAATTTAGTCAGAAAGTTGATGAATTCTTGAATAGTTGGGTCTTCAGTAATATCTACCAGTAACTCCCATTGAGCTCTAAGTTGCTGGTCAAATTTCTTTTGCAGTAAGTGTAGTAACACAGAATCCCATTGATCGGTTGGATAGGATAAATTTCCTAGAGCACCAATTAATTCAGTAATAACATTGAGTAGATTTCTAATAGATGTGCCATTCCCAAATAACGCTTTTGGTGAATCAAAAAGTTACTCAAAATGACTTTCTGCTATTATACGACGATTAGAATATCTATCTGTTAATTGGGTTAGAGCTAACTCATAATTATTATCGGTCAACATGAGATTACCAATTAACTTTAATGGCTCACCTTCCAAGTGAGTTTTCAAATATCCAAATTTAATAATTGGCTTTAATTGTGGATTTTCATGGACAATCGTATCAAACATATTTCGGAAACTAATGTATTCCTTTGGATCACCCTTAAACTTTGGTATCGTTAATTTTTCGATAGGTAAAAAAGTAGTATTAGGTACTTTATGTTGTAATTCAATAAAGGTATCATTTAACCCCGCATCTGCATTAACTTCAGGTAGATACTCATCTGCAAGTATCTTACAACCAAAATAGATTTCTTCAAAATTCAAACGTAATTTTTCCGGCTCCATATGATCCGTTTCAGAAGCTGATTTACTTATTTGACGAATAACGGTAGATATTTGTACTTCAAAATCCATCTGTAATTTCTCCAGAGTGGCGTACATAATTTTAAATTTGGTTTTATCAGTTTTAGTAACATTTGATGCTGATAGTGCAGCACCCGCATCATAAACATGTTGTATTCTTTTTTGCAAGTCTCCGAGTCGTAACTTCGCTTCCTCGTATACACCCATCACAAATAACCGTACACAATATACAATATATTTCCTTTTATATCATATATTATACGTAAAGCATACGCTATACGCGGTATTATCGTAATTTAATAAACGGATAAAAATATTTGTATCTGAACTTGACCTAGTTAATTTAATTTTAAAGTATTTATACTATGACGTATAAATTACACAGCCTAATACGCATACGTCATACCTAATTATAATTTAAATAATTAATCACTATCATAGGTTAACGTCCAAATGTTCGAATGGATAATATAATTCCCATTAATATATTAATTTAAATTTTAATCGGTTTACGTAATTTTCGACTGACATTAACAACAATTTGAAAATATATTTTATATAAATTTTACATAAATACCTACCCAAAATTAAAATTTAATATTATTTTAGGTTGGTGTATAATCACTTAGAATACTAATAACTAATACGTATTAAGTATCCTAGGCTTGATGGACCAATGTTCAATATTGTGGACTGTATAGGTAATTAAAGACAATTAAACAAAATATATGGGTTTTGTGCCGACTGACGGCTTACTATTAAAATAAAAATAATTCTGTTTAAAAAGGGCACAAAGGTGCTGGCCAGCAAAAAGGGAGAATAATAATTAAATATAAATCACACAAACGAATAATATAAAAATAAATAATAAATAATAACAATAAAAAACCGTATCTGACGATGGATGACGGTGAAAATTGAATATTTTGAATCCGGTCGATGGTGATGACGGTAACGTTGATAGGAATAACTCTCACAAAGACACAAAATACAAATGGTTAACATGAACGGTAAAAACGGTAATTATAAAGAAAAACATAAATGGTAACGGTAATTGGTGAACTCAACAAAAAACAATGGTAAATAAAAGCGACGGTTCCACGGCGACGGTATAACGACGACGTTTTTCGACAACGGACTTTTGACAACGACGACGACGCAAACGTTAGATAGTCCGGAGGTGGTAAACGACGGTTTTTCACAGTTATTATCAAACAGATTTATAACATATAATATATATTATATATATATAACATAGATACTACAAAATAAAAGATAAAACTTAATAAAAAATGTATTTCATTTATCCATATTTTTAGTTCAATACAAACATTACTTACTGTTTCTACAGTTGTTCTTTGCTTCTTTGAATAAATATTTGATAAATTACTAAATTGCGGTGGTTGCTTATTGATAATTTTTTTTTTCTAGTTTTATTATCTGAAATGGAAGACAAATCAGAAGTTTTTTCAGCTTTGCGAGCTTTAATTCTAGCTTCAGCTAATGAATCTTAAAATGTAAAAATATATAAATGCACATTCATACATTTTTTTTTTAAATGTATTTACCTATTACCATATTAAAATAAATTTACTTATATTATTTTTTAACATTCGGGCAGGAAAAATATTGAATTCCAATTTATTAACTATTGCTCTGTTTTCAATTAATTTCTTAGCATTTTTTATTGGATAGGCACAACGATTATTTTTATACCAATGAGAAGGTACAGCTTCAACCGACTTGTCGGTGTCATGGGCTACTACAATCCACATAATGCTATGTAAAAATGAGTATTCATTAAATTAATATATATTTATTACATTTAATATAAACGATAAAAACTAAGTTAATAATTTTACATAAGTCAGGCAATTTTTTTTTAATAAATAAAAATTATCTAAAATATATAATTTAAAACTATAATTATAAATTAATGTACTTATTATGTAAATAATAGTTAAAATATATTTTAAATAACGATCAAGTTGTGTCTGTGTGTAATATAGGAATTGAAATTAATTTTGATTTAATATTAATTACTATTAATTTATGTTTTATATCGGAAATATGCCAATAGTTGTAATTGTTAGATAAATTGTTAATAATGTAAATTCCTAAGTATGACGATTTTATAGGATTTTTAAATAAGCAACGAATATCATTAAAACGTTTTCCAATTAAAACAATTTCTCCAGTTGACTGAAGATGTGCAATATTAAACAATTTTACTACTTCATTTTTCCTTGAGTAAAAATAAGAATCTGCCAAATTATTACAATTGAATTTCATCCCAGAAATATTTAATACAATAAATTGTGGGTCAATAATTTTTTTCAAGTAAAGGTCCTCTATGATGAATTCGTGACCCATTAATTGGAATTTTTCTATTTACAATTGAAATATTGAAATTTTCAAACTCATTGTATCTTTTTATAATTAGTTCCAGTAGTTTATCTGGTTTTCTAATCATTTTTTTAAATTTTTGCAGATACTTCTCGAAGGAAAATGCAGAGCAATTATCCAAGGGTCCATATAATTCATAGTCATCACATATATGTAATAATCCATGGATATTTGATGACATAAGATCTTAGCCATATATTACTTCAAATTGTTGCACAAAATAGTCCATTAATTCACGAGCAAATGATAAATATTCAGAATAATTTGGACTCAAAAGTATTGTCATAGAATATGAAAGTGTTTATAACATGTTTTAGAAAGAATATTTTTAATAACTATTGGACCAATATATAACAAAAAAGTCCGAAGTTCAGTCGCTTTATATCTAAGAATATCTTGAATTTTTCGGCATTTTCTTGTAAACTCACAAGGAATGGAATATTTTATACCTAATAATCTTGATATTTCATTAATTTTCCATGAAGTCAATCGATTTTTTAATGGTCCTCTTATTCATAAAAGTATAAGTTTACGGACAACTCCAAGACATACCATATGCATATAGTCTAGAGAGAAATGGTTGACTAAATCTAAACTAGTTATATTTGAAAGAATCGAAATACTTTCAGAAATATGATGCTCTTCTTGATGTCTGGTAATATAATTATGATGTGTTCTCTTAGCTGGACGATTTTCAAACTCAATGTAAGGGAAACACGTACGGTGATTTATATAATCTCCTTCTATTTCACAACGTGTACATGAGAAGTACCCTGTGTGACCTTTAATTTTAAGTATGAATGATTTAGCCGGCACATCACAACAAAATGCATCAATTGATATATTATATTTTTTATTATTTATCATTATACCATTCAATATTACATCTTCAACTTCATTTACAAAGTGCTCTAAAAAACTATTACTATTTTTTGGTTTCTCCAAACCCCAATATAATCCAATAACAAAAACACAATTATTATTTGGCCGAATATAACCTAAATTTGGATATAATTGACTGGATGTACTTTTAGCAATTGGTAACCCATCTATTCCTATGACAATTTTTAAGTCTTGTACATTTTCTATTTCTGATATTAGTAAATTATTTTTTATTCCATTAACTAAACCAAAATGATAATATTGGTCAGGTTCAATAATTTTCATCTGCGATGAGTTAATAGATTTAGTTTGTAATAATCTACGAGCATCTTTAGGCAATTTGTTAAAACATTTATGCTTATGAAGTATACTAAGTAATCCATTAAGTGAACTATGAGATATATTATTAATTGTAGCCCAATAACTAATTTCATAACAAATATCAAAAGTTAAAATATCTTTAGAATCATTAATTGGAAAATAATTGTTAGTATACCCTATGTTTTCTGAATCATTCACATAATTAATTTCTATATTCTCTTCTATATTGTTATCAAATGGAAAATATTGTTGTATGTTATTATCATTTACATGTAGATCTGTTCTTATATCATTATTAAATTGTGTAGTACTAATGAGACTTGTATTTTAATGTGTTGGAATTTGAATATTAGATTTTGATGTAACTGATACATTAATATTGTCACTCCTATAATATGTAGCACTTGATAACATTTGTTCTTGACCCTCCTTCTTTTAGAACGTCCACTAATTAAATTTTTATATTTATCCATACTTCGATAATAATAATAGTACGTATAATATTATTCAAGGTTCTATTAAAACATGATAAATATATTATGTATCTACTTAATATAATTATAAATACCTATATAAGATTAAGATTAAGATTGAGATGAAACGTCTCAAAATTGATATTCTAGGGATAAGTGAAATGAGATGGAATGGTCAAGGTGACTTTATATCGGGAGAATACAGTGTCATATTTTCCGGTGGTGATAATGGAAGAAATGGAGTTGGCATTATTCTGAATAAAAAATGGGCACAATGTGTGAAGAGT
>JAIUCT010007770.1:0-15215 GCA_021307375.1 Tetraneura akinire
TAATATTATAGGTAACTATAGGTACTACCTATCTATTTTAGGTTTAGTATAGGTAAGATATAGTTAAGTAATAATAAATATAAATTTCCTGTCTGTTATTATAAGCTATTATACTGTTATGATGGAAAATTTTATGATTCGACTTTCACCATCGAATTTAGTATATTATGAACTTTAATTAATTTCTTTAACTATAGTCTATTCACTATTCAGTGAAACGCAAATTCATTTACTAAACAAAATAATTTAAAAGTATAAGTATTTTTAATAATTAATAATATTATTCCGAATATTAAATAATGTTCTATAGATAATAATAATTTGCACTAAATTGATTATTGATAATATAAAGTGATAAATAATATGTAATTCGCGGGATTTTGAAATAAACCAATCAAGGCGCAGTATTTATAAGCGGTGCCGAGACCGACCCCAGAATGCCAAAATGCTGCCGGTAAGATAAAATAACCATCCCTACTTGCGTGTAGCCCACAATCATGGTCAGCGCCGTACCGACCAGTGGACAACACGGACTAAAGAAATATTTATATAACTATCAATTATTACACGGTAATTATTGCGATTACGTTATGGTTCAGCTTATGCTAATGACTACTCGCGACTGTTTATTTAATCGAGATAATGAATTATATAATGTGGGAAATTAACCAAAAATTGTTTTTTGGCGGGAAGTTGAGATGGACAGTTGTTATGACCTAACCAACGTGTAGCGTGTAGCATATACAATTCATCTTGTGCGTACACGGCCGTGACGGGACGGATTGTGTTAACTGAAGAAAGTACAGGCATGATAATTAAAATAAACATTAGAGTATAGTATTATTGCAATATTATTATTTTTTCAATAGTTAAAAGTCTGTTTCAATATTTTTGACATGATTTTTGTTTTTAATATATTTAGTTATTTTTATTTGTAGGAATCTCAACTCTCAATTATACTGTAATCAAAATCCAAAACTCATAATATTCGATTCCCCAAAAGTTTTTTTTCTATTTAATAGATTATTATTTAGCTGTAAGTATGTACCAAGTGTATAATAATAGTGTATAATTATTACCTTAAAATGGGTTGATTTATTTATTACCATTATGGTACAAAATTTCCACCCCTCCCTCTGTGTAGCAGCACTTCAAAAATTTTTTTTTACCTTAACTCATGACACTAAAATATGTTTGCCCACAATTGGCCCACCCTAAATTAAATTTCTGGCACCGCCACTGAATGGCATCCTTCTACATACCACAAATTCGACCACTGCATATTTATATATAATATACCTAACTACATCATATAATAATATAAAACTTTTATTTCCAATATAAATTGTTCAGACAATGATGGTTTATTGACAATCGATCAGTGGTTAGAGAGCCAAAATGGTATGTATATATATTATCATTAATACGAAAATTTTAAATATCAATTATTAAAGTATATACCTAAATACTACGGTTTTTGTGAAAATCAGAACATTTCTGGTTGAAAAAGTATCTTCAAATATAAAAACAAAACAAAAAACAAGGGAAGGGATACAGGTGTAAAGAGGAGAGTTTTGAATTTTGATAAACAATTGAATGCAATGATAAATCATTATATTCGGAAATACGATTTACAGCTAATTTCATCAGATAATGTATATATCGATTATAGTTTTTAAATTTTGATCAGTCTCTACGTTCAATATAAATAATTTATCATAAAAACCCTAAAAAACCCTTAAATACCCAAATTTGACTCGGCTCAGAATCGTTTTTCGAATTTAATGATTTATAATTGCATTGTTAATCAAAATTTCACACTATCCTCTTTACCCACACCAGTATCCCTTCCATACCCGAATCTCTTCCCTTGATTTTTATTTTTAATTTCGTTACACATGCATTTCCAAAATATTAGAAAAATCCAAGTCTCCATTTTTTTTTTATATAGGTGTTTTAAGTTTATATTTTTAGTGTAATCGAAAATTTAGAAATCCATATAAGTATTACTTTTATTATTTTTCAATACTTTTACAATTTTATTAAAACATAGTGATACAGCAGTAGTGTAAATTGGTCTCAAATTCTGGTGGTGCGGATTTTATTTTTTTTAAATTACCAGCAGGTACTCTAACTCCCTTGATAAAACTAATCACAGAATTATCATAGATTCAATATTTTTTTAGAAATATTATAATTTTATTATGAATTATCATGTCTATATGTCTATATATGATTACAATATATTTTATAATTTCGTATAATTTTTAATAACAAAAGGAAGAGCTTATAATGCTGTAGAAGGGATACAGGTCTAAAGAGGATAATATTGAATTTTTATTGACATTTGAATGCAATGATAAATAATTACAATCAGATATACGAATACGATTTTAAGTTAAGTTTATGAGATCATATATGTATTGATTAAAATACTTACATTTATCAGTCTCTACATTCAATATAAATGCCCATAAAACTTTTAATTAAATCACCTAAATTCCAAAATTTGACAGTAATTAACTCAGAATCATTTTTCAAATGTAAATATACAAAGAGTTATTATTGAATTCAAATGTTAATCAAAATTTAACACTATCCTAGTATATTTTATAGACCTCTACCCCTTCAACAGCTGTATCATCTCTTCTTTTTATCCACTAAACAAATAAGTACCAAAAAATATCTTACATATTATAATTTTTACAATTATTTGGAACAGAGTTTAGTAATAAGTACTTGAGCATTAATAAAATTTATAAATTTTAAAAAAATTACCGTCTTTTTATTAATTATTATTGCAAATCGCAAAAGTAATAAGAAATAATAGGAAGAATACATAATGGATTTTTAATTACTGAACACCTACTATAAAAATATCAATTTTACACGGCTACAAAAAAAAAAAAAAAAAAAAAGGACACTTGGGATATTTTAATTTTTTTGGTAATAGGTACGTTGCCAAAAGTTGTAATAATAATATGTCAGTTTACTTCAGTAAAATTTTTAATCCTTAAAACTCAAAATTGTAAATTTTATCAAACATATAGATAAAAATATAAATTTTAGGAAATATTCAAAGTTCTATATTTTGTAGGAAAAATAACGAAAAGATTTTATCACATGTATATGTGATAAAACACACATATAAATAGTATAGGTATATGTATTATGTATTTAGTACCTAAATGAACACCAAATTTTTATCAATTTTCTAAGTTCAAAATGAGTTATCGTGAAATATTGAAATCGAATTCGTCAAAATTTTAGTTTTCGTGAAAATTGCCATTATTTCATCATTTTTTTGTCCTTTTCCTATCGTGTAGGGACGTCAATTTTGAGAAATTTGAAAAATGACCTAAATAAATTATCAATTACATCCACTTTTCAACCGGAAATGAAATGAAAATAATAAAAATCGAAGTAAGACATAAAACATTTTTTTGTTTTTAATATTTTTTGTCTTATTATATTATAAGACACATAATTATAAAACCAATATATTTTTCGCTTCGATCAAATTTAAAACATACTTAAAATGTGGTGGTGCAAGTGCATCATTCATTTTCACTGGTGATACACAACTTATCATATCCAAAATATTAGAAAAATCTCAAGTATCAAATTTGTAATAGGTATTTGAAGTTTAGGTTTGAGTAAAATCGATATTTAAAGTATTTATATGGATACCTTTTCTTATTATATTTACATATTTTACAATACTGTTAAATAAAATAGACAAAGAATTTTTAAAATTTTTAAATTTATTGAAGCTCAAATACATTTTACTTAATTTAGTTCAAATTAATTGTGAATATTATATTTACAATTTTTTTTTTTTTTTTAAAAAATTATGAGCGAAATGCTGTCAGATTTCGGTATTTAAATGACTAATTTAGGAAATTTATATATATTGAACGTATAGACTGATAAATGATAAAGCTTTATCAATACATATTATATTATCGGATGAACTTCGGTAAAAATTGTATTTCAAAATATAATTATTTATCTTCCATTCAAATTTTAATGAAAATTCAATACTATCATCCTTAGATATGTAGGTATCTCTTACACACCAATATCAGCTCTTTATTAAATACATGTATATTAATAATTCAGTATTCATTACAATAGCTTATTATTCGATGAACGGTATGTAAACACTTATAATTTTAATATTGCTTTTACTAATTTTTTAGTTATAATTTTTATTTGGCAATATAAAACGTTTTTTATTAAAAAATAAAAAGCAATACTCATATTTAATAGTGACAGAGGGTGATATAGTGCGATCGCTCCTCCCTCGGAGATTTTTTTTTTTTAAATATAGGACTATAATTTTATTGATTGACAAGGTAGTTACCTTGTAGTTTACTATTTATTATTAATGATAAAATATTATTATATAGGAAATATTTTCTAAAATTCCCCCCCCCCTGTTTGATGACTTTCATATCTATTTCTAATATTTAATATTAAAATAGTTCCTTAGATCATATGCCAATATAATTTGACATTTTTCCTATTACACATGATAAATATAGTGATGTGGTGTCCGTGAAGAGTACTAAGTATCATGCACATGTTTCTATTGAGTAACATCTTTAAATAAACGTGTGAATCACAAATATAATAAAATAATATTAATTAAATCTTAAAAATTTACGAATAATATTATATATATATATATACCTACATTAATAATACAAGTATTATAACTGTAAATTTATATCAAAAAGTGTTAGTGGTCAGCTAAAATTTTCTTACTGCTTATTATATTTGATCTTTTTTTATATTGAATAGTATATTATGGTTTTCACTATTTAGGTACTACGTTTATTGTTTACTTGATTTTTCATAATAATAAAACCATTAATCGTTATGAAAATCGCCAATAACTTCAAAAGTTTAAATTAATAATTTATAGTATGTTAAATTAAATTTAATACAAATTTCATGAAACTAATTAAGAAAATATACTGATTGGTTTATACATAACGTAACGAAACATACTATACATGCAGGTGTGGCAATTAGATGACCGGCACCGTGACAAAATCTGTTTTACAGATATATGATAATTGAGTACTAAGCATCCCCAAACTTCATATTAACATCCCCAAATTTTTAATTGTATCATTGAACTTATATTTGTTATAACTTATGATATATTTTTATGAAATAGGCATAAGCAGGGGCAGATAAGCCTAACGGGACATATGTTATTCATGAAAATTGGAGTATATTTTGGGTAGTAAAAAGTGTCTTCAGAATAAAAAAAAAACACAAAAAAAAAAAAAAACAAAAAAAAAATCACACATCATTGAATAACCAATACATTCTTTGCTTCGCTCAGAATCTAAAACTAGTAAAACTATTAACAAAAAAATAACATAATGGTTATCAATTTAATAATCTGTTAATTATTTTAGGTGCCTACTACATAATAATACATTTATACTGTAATATTAAATTTATATTTTTAATAATAAAAAAAAAAAAGTATGGGTGATTCTACAAGGTTGAGGTAATTGTTTTGTCGGATCTTAGATATGATCGTATGGGCTGCTAAATTATATTTTTCCCGGGCCGGTCAGATCATGCCTATCCGCCCCTGGGTATAAGGATACGTAAATACGTTTATTTCTAAAGACATTTTAATTCATAATAATAATTAATAATTATACATAATTATTTTAACTATTGTTCCATCACCCAACGTCAAGACAGCAACAACCGTTACACAGTGGAATCAGTGGATCTAGCGAACAGCAACGAATATCAGCTGAATATCAACGTATCGAACGAGTCATCGAAATAAGATTGCCGATTAGATACATAAAAACGCTATTTTCACGGCGATACGACCGGCAAATCCCATCAAAGTGTTCTACTCGCAATCAATTCGAATAATGATTCGCGATACGATACGAAAAGCAGGCGAACCACATCAACTGTTGCCGATGAAAAACACCGAATATTTCCGGTAGGATATTCCGCATTACTAGGACCCGATCGACGAGTGAACATAGAAAAACACAATTTTTATGGCTACAGTTCCGGCAAACCTCGATTTAGTATTTCACTCGTCATCATCCTGACCTCAAAACGAATATCCCGAGATCGCTGAACATTTGACTTTGGACCACCAGGGTACACAGACGCCAGATACTCGACAGATGATCACAGAAAACGCCGTTTTCAGTGCGACATTCTCGGCCTCAAGCACACAAATCACAAACCTCAGCCCTAGTGATTCATCCGTCACGAATTCGGAACCAGTACGGCGGACTCACGAATCCAGTGAATCCACCTTTTTAACGCCTAGTTGTGTTAGTTTCACATTTCTTATACTCGTCAACGACAGTCACATTCCTTCCCCAGGGTTTAAAACGGGGCCACCCACATGCTTGTGTGACGGTTTTTAGGGATTGGGTACTCTCTAGGATGTAAATTGTAAGCTATTTGTTCAAGTTTTTTCACGGAATCTGGTCGTCCATTAGAAGCCCCGTTTCAATAATATGTGTAAAACATTAATTTTGTTTAAATTGAAAAATTATATTAATTAGAATATATACAAATTCTTTATAAAAATACATGGTATTTATTAAAAACGAGTATTCTATTTCTAACTGTATAATAATTATAATTTATCTAAAAAATAATATAATTTATATGCGAATTTTTATTATAGATGTTATCAATTCGTATACGTTTAGAGCACGTAAGTTATATTATAAGCATGATAGTCGTATTTGTTTAAAAACAAATAATTAAAATAATTATTTGTCAATATGTATTGTTTTATAATATATAAATATCTTATCGCATGATATAATTTGTAGTATAATAATTACAAATAATAATTATTTGATAATCGACAGTTTTTATTTTTAATTATTTTTACCCTTACTTATGTTCAAATGCATAATGACTATGAATGTGCTGTGTGTTTCCTATAAAGATAAAATATTATTATGTATAATAATAATAGAAATTTATTTATTTTTTTTGAAAATATTCATAATAATTAGTCTTATGAATGTTTTTATTACACATTAATAGTGAGTATAGGAATGAAAATTTTAGAATTGATAATAGATACTTAAAATGGAAGGTTATCGTTATCAGTGACAGATCATCCTTACAAAAAGTTATTTTTTACAAAATCACATACCTATTGTTTAGATCAACTGTAAAATATTTTGTAGATCTCAAATAAATTTGTTTATAGTTGTTTCAATTAAAACTTCAATTTTTATAATATTGTTGTAAATAATATCGAATAAAAATTTTGTTTTTGAATACATTACACTTAACATTTTATAACGTATGTAACATGTATCTGTAAATAACCAATAACATTTTTAAATTCATATGTTCAACATTTCCTGAATTACTTATAGTAAAATATTTAAAATCAAATTTGCCAAAATTACAGTAACAAAAATTTTGCCTCTATTCTGTCATTATTATTTTTTTAAATTCAATTCTTTCGCATAAGTACATATAATTTTGATAAATTCATAATTTGACCTAAATAAATTACTAATAATTTGATCCAATTGGATACCAAAGACATATTCTATTTATGACAATCTGACAACAATTACTGCTTCTAAATTTTGTTTAGTTATACTGTTAAAAATACTATAATCACACATATTATAAAAATTAAAAATTTAAACAACTATAAAGAAATTGATATTTTCGATTTTTTAAATATGTTTTTTAAAAATATGTAAATACATCTATTACATTTTTAGACTGTAAGACTAAGATTATATTCAAACTACAGAATTTCTATTTATGTTTTTATTGTTAATATTGCCCGGTTGGGCGTTATATTTATTATAAATAAATTATATGATATATATTTGAGAAAAAAATGATAATATCATATTCAAAGTTCTATATTAAGACAAAAATCTTTATAACGTTTCTAAATTTTATTATACCTATTATAAAAAATTAATATATTAATATTCGATAAATTTTTATGTCTCTTAGTTATTGAATTAAGAGACTTTAGAATACAACCTAATACAACATATACAACCTAGGATATTGTAATATATATAAAATAAAATTTGTCAAAATTACAGTTCCATGAATATTGAGAAATATTCGTCATTATTTGTTAGTCATAAACAGAAATTTGAAAACTGACCTAAATCAGTGCTTTTCAACCTTTTTTGTTAAAGGGCCCCCTAAATTTAATGTAAAACTACCATGGCCCCCTCAATCAGAATTATTAATTATTTTTTCTTAAAGACATGTTAAATTTTCATGCACTATTTCGCGCAAATAAATTATTAAAATATTAAGAAAAAAAATGTTTTTAAATATATTTTTGAAACAATCTTATAATTGTATAAATATAAAACTTACAACATGTATAAACAAAAAAAGAATTGGTAATAATTATAAAGCAATACATAAATATTCTGTAATAATGTTGATTTGGTTTTAAACAAAGGATACCTAGGTTAATAATAATAATAATAATAATAATAATAATAATAATAATAATAATAATAATAATAATAATAATAATAATAATAATAATAATAATAATAATAATAATAATAATAATAATAATAATAAATAAATAAATACCTAAATAAATATTTCACGGTATCCCAAGTTATATAGCCACGGCCCCAAATTGAAAAGCACTGACCTAAATATCATTAAAACTATAATTGTGAAATATGGCCCAGTAATTGTTTTCTTTAGATTTTATTCACTAAAGTTAATATTAATTTAAAAATTATAATCCGAATTTTTAATTTTATATAAGGAAATATATGCATATTACTTAACAAGCTATAATTTATATTATATTATTTAGGAAATAATTTACTTTTGTACTTGGTAAATTTAATATAATTTTTTTTATTTATGATTTCAAAATATACAAAGTGATCAATCGTAAGTAGATATATATTTGTTTATTTTATTTAACCTATATAATATATAGGTACCTACTGGTTATTTATGTACTTGTACATTATAAATTATAAAGATTTAAAAGATATTAAAGATTTTAATATTATAGTCCTATTATTATTTTCCTAAATATATCACTAGTATATCGGTGTGTATAAAAAACTACAAACTTATAGTTAAATAAATTTTATCTATTTTATTAAAATATTAAAATTACGAGTTGATATACTATGGACTGGATGACATGGCCGGATAAGGATAATAATTGATGAAGGTTAATGAGGTTGTAGTTAAAGATTATTGAGAACAAATTAATCGTATCTTACATAATAATTTATTGCACGACAATATTATTTAACACAAATATTAATGATTAGTTTAGTAATTTTTACACTTACGCCTTAGGTAGGAACATAACGATGTTATGTACATTTGTCAGTTAGTTACAAAAAAGTGTTAATAAAATAATATTATAATTACGTGTGGTGTTTTATTATTATTACTAATATTAGTAATTTCTATTAGTGTTACTACTATCGTATTTCACATTCTGACCTTCATTAGTTTCATTTGAGTTTTTCAAATTTATTTGTTAAAATAAGAATTAAACTAAAAATATAATGACTGGTCAGATATAAATTTTCTTATTGTATATAAAATTATTATTAATATTTCAGGTATACCACCAAAACGTAAGTAACTTAAATTACAATATCTCATATAAGGTAATATCTTATATTGTAAACTGGATCACTCTAATATAAAAACACGGTAGACACAAAATAGGAAATATCAATAATATGGAAATAAAGAACGTCTTTAAATGGGGATTGAGAATAAGAATTAAAAAGAGTGTTACCTCATTCTCTCTGAAGTCTGAACGTTGTTAATCATCTAAAAGTCCAGGGAACTGAGAGAAGAACAAATTTATCGTTCTTTATATTGATGAGCTATTCTGTTGTAGAAAAGTCATATTTGTGTTCCAGAATCCTGTATAGAGAATACGTAGGTATAATAATATTTATATAGGTTTATATATTTTTAAGGATAACATCTTTGAATCTCACCCCCAAGTAAAAGTTATTTATATCCTTGTCGACTATATCACAACATGTAGAATTAAAATATTTCGATTATGGATAGAATTATAAAAATTCTATCCATTAATTCTTAGACCTTTGTAGATTATAAACAATTAATGAAAAAACATATGTAATGAAATCTTAAAATTATATTTGAATACTCGACAAAATACAATTGTAATTTAACAGTATTTAAGTATTAAAATGTATGTTCCGATTGAACTGAATCAAAAGTCTTAATTATTCTGTAAATGCTTATACGGTAGGCATCGAAAAAATGTGAGATTAACATTTAAAACGATTAAAATATATGAACGTAACTAAATACTGAAAGAAAAAATAATCAACTTATTTATTTATTTATTAAAGGTCATTTTTTCGGCAATTACAAAGAATGTAAAATACAAATATAATTTTGTTTACTGTAATTAATTATATATATATATATATATATATATATATAAAAAAAATAAAACAATAATATTTTAGATAAAAATAGAAAGTATACATTGAGAGCTTAAGATTAAATTAATATACAGCAGTTAAAAAATGAGATTACATTAAACTAAGACTAATTAAATTACACGTGATGGAGGGTAAAGAAAAGAAAAAAATAAATAAGTTGATTTGAATGCTGATATAGACATGGTATTATTTAGATTTTGATATTTGTGGGGGGAGTAAAGTTTAACAGGAGTTTATGATACGTAACATTCTATGGATAGGATGATTATGAATGTAATTAGTGCGATGTGTAGGAATATGAAACAGGGAGTGTGAGCGAGTTGGGTAAAAAGGGACACGGAAACTAATAGTAGACAAAAGATCTGGGGCATCAATAGAACCACTAAGAAGTGAAGTGACAAATGAAGTATCAGCGTTATGACGGCGAGATGCAAGGGAGGGAATATTAAGAGAGGAGCTAATAGAACCATAATCATGTCTGGGATGTGGAATTTTCAGTAAGAAAGCGACATAGCCAAGGAATCGGTTTTGGACTCTCCCAAGTCGGAGTTGGTCTTTAGCCAGGTGGGGATGCCAAACAACAATTCCATATTCGAGGATAGAACGAACCAATGAAAAATAAAGAACACGAATGGATAGATGTAAAAAGCATTGTGTTGCGTTTAACGAAGCCTAATACTTTAAGTGATTTACCAATGGTAATATTTATATGATTTTAAAAAAAGAGAAAGGGAGTAAGATAGAAACCAAGATCTTTACCAACATAAACAAGTTCTAGTTGAATGTCATTTAGATGATAAGAGTGGAAGATTTGCTTACGTTTCCTACTAAAGGTAATAATATGACACTTATTAATGTTGAGAGTTAGACCTATATCTTGCGTTCATTCGCTGAAGGAGTTAAGATCTGACTGTAATTTAAGGCAGTCAGAAGGAGAGTGGATTTTAAGGAAGATCTTAATATCATCAGCAAATAACAAAACTTTTGTGTTGGGGAGAAAATTTTTAACAGAGTTTACGAAGAGAATAAAGAGGAGAGGACTAAGATGACCCCCTTGTGGCACACCCGAAGAAATAGGTGCTGGGTCTGAAGCAGAACCATGAACTTTAACAAATTGCCTTTTGTTACTAAGATATGATTGAAGCCATGATAATAAAGGATTACCAATGCCAAGTTTAACAAGCTGACAAATTAGACGAGCATGATGGACAGTTTCAAATGGTTTTCTAAAGTCAGTATACACTGCATCCACTTGGCAACTCTCCTCAAAGCTATATAAAATGTAAGTAGTAAAAAAGTAGTAAAAGCTAGGCTATTAGTTACAGTTGATTTTCCCTGACGAAAGCCATGTTGGACATCAATTATAATATGGTTGAAACACCTCTTAGTACAGTTATATATAATTGATTCAAATAAATTAGCAATATGAGGTAGAATAGATATACGTCTATAATTAGGAACTACAGTTGGATCACCAGATTTATAAACAGGTGTAACTGAGCAAGTTTTCCATATATCTGGAAAAACACCCTCATCAAGAGAACGTCTAAAGAGAATAAATATAGGATAAACTATGGAATCACGGCAATTGTAAAGCAATCTTGCTGAAATTCCGTCAGGACCATTAGAAAAGTTATTTTTTAAGTTGGACAAAGCAGCGTGAACATCATCGATATTAAAGTGGCAGTTAGAAGGGAGAGCATAAGAGTATGTATTATAATTGGATACACGTGTAGAAGAAGGAAAAGGGGAGTTAAAAACAGAAGAAAAATACTTGGAAAACAGGATTGCAGACTAAAGCGGCGTGTTAGCAGTTTCGTTATTCAAACGTACGTTGCACGGGATTGAAGACGAGTGGTTTAGTTCTCTAGTATATTTCCAAAAAGTGGCTGGTTTTTTATAGAGCATTGCTTCAGTGTTTTTAATGTAAGCTTGGTAGTCAGACTTAGACAAACGTTTGCATTTAGATCGAAGTTCTGAAAAAGTATTATAATCTATACGTAACTTAGTACGTTTATAGGTGGCATGAGCACGTTTTTTTACCAAAATAAGGTTCTTAAGAACATAAGAAGTCCAACTTGGGAATTTTGGCATTTTAAATATTCTACTAGGAACAAACCATTCTATAGATTGAAGTAAGGCTTCATTAAAAACAAAGGCCGCATCATCAATAGAGTATAACAAAGAGGTAGACTCCCAAATGTAGTTGTTAAAAAAATCGCGGAGTAGTTGGCAGATTTATAGTCTTTGTACGTATGGGCAATGATGTTTTCACTTAGAGATTTTACTGGAAATTTAATGGATAAGGGAGTGTGGTAAAGGTCAGGGATTACAAGATATTCAATAGCTGGTAGTACTGATACGTTATTGGAGCTGGAAGAAATTGTGATAAGAGAAGAAATCAATAATAGAGAGGGAAGTAGGACTAAGATTACCAGAGGCAATCAATCCTAATTCATCACTGGTCCAATCAACTCCAGGGATGTTATAATCACCACATAAAAGAAATTTGGAGGAAGTATACTTGGAGAAAATAGCATCAACAATATTAGCATGAGATTCATACAACTTTAAGGAACTATTGGGGGGTATATAGACTGCACCAACAATAATGTTTATTGAGGGATTTGTTATATGAATAAATAAATGTTCAACAGTGCTAATATTAGTAGATATAAGGACTGATGGGAAAGTAGATCTTACTGCTATTAGCACGCCACCACCACGTGTACAATGATTATTATTGTGATTACTGTCTAAACGATGTAATTGATACCCAAGAAGACCTAACTCAGAGTTGATAATAGAAGGACAGAGCCAAGTTTCAGTCAATATTATTATATCATAATTTCCAAAAGTTTGGAAATTGGTTTTAAGAGGAATAAGCTTAGTTCTAAGACCACGAACATTTTGGTAAAAAATATTGATATTTGAAATGAGGGAACAGTTAGAATCATGCAATGAATGAGTTTTATGAATTATTAAAAAATCAAAAAAATTATTTATAGTAGACATAGCGCGTTTATACAATAGACAAGAAGTATTTAAATAACTGAAATAAGCACAAGTTTTGATCCAAAAAGATGTTGAAAGGTTGGCGGTAAAGTGCATTAGTTAGTTACTCAGTGACTCTTTTTGACGCGAAAAGGTCAAGAGATTCAGGCACTCCCCGGATTACAATATTTCTAGCACATATACATCTCAGATGGTTCTAGTGGGTGATGTCATGAATTGACGGAATATTAGACAAAGAAGAGGTTGATGATGATTGAGCGATAGAAGATAAAGCATTTTCAGAGGAAGCTATTATGGTCTCAAGTATGCTTATTTTATTATTAAGAACAGTATTTTCAAGTTTCAATTCTGCAACATGCTGCGTTAGTCCTTCAAGACATTTTTTAAGGTCAGTAAATTGAGCTGCTTGAGAATCCGCGAGATTCTTGTTAGATGTAAGAATTGAAGATTGAGACACAGTAGAAGCAGATCTATGGACTACATGAGGTAATGGAGATTTAGGAGATTACGAGCTCATAAATTAAATTAATTTTCTGCGACACGCTGTATACAAGAGTTTCTGAGCACACAGTGTATACGGATGGAACAACAGATAAAAACGGTGCAGGTAATTAATGCGGCGCGCGCGATAACAGTTGCAACGACTTTCTTAATGATAAATTTAGATAAACTTACTGCGGCCGCTAATTAGTCGGGAAACAAAAACGATTATGTAAGGGAAATTTTTCGACAGACCAACTCAAAAACGACACCGGTCTGAACGCGCACTATTTACTGATTAATCACGACAAAGAACATAAAAAACTACCGACTATAAACAAAGTAAACTAGTGAATATACGGGAGCATTATAGGTTATAAGTACCAACGTTCTAATATCTGCCTAGAGTGGCATAATATAACTTATATTAGATATACAGGGTGTAACAAGTCTATCTGACAATTGCAATAACTTTTTTTCTATTCATTTTTTTAACTTTTTTTTTTTCAAATAAATACTGAGCCCTTGCGCTACAATACTGCCGATTTCAAATATTTTTTTGTACTTAGGAAACTCAAATTTGAAAATTTAAAATTTAATTTTACCATTTAAAAAAAAAATCAAAATAGTCATATTGTAGACTGGATTTCTAGAAAAATTATGGTATTAAAATATCTTCTTAATGATTGGTCATTTATTTCTTATGATTTTTTAAACTTTTTGAAAATTTGAATTAAATTACTAAAATTATAGGTGCAATTAATATTGTACGGGTCTATCAAATAGTCGGTGATTTGATTAACTTTTCCATAAAAGCATAATAATAATAATATAACTGGGACTCATAATAATAAATATCAATTTAATGATGTAAGT
The DNA here is from genome assembly GCA_021307375.1 of Tetraneura akinire. Lineage (NCBI taxonomy): Eukaryota > Metazoa > Arthropoda > Insecta > Hemiptera > Aphididae > Tetraneura > Tetraneura akinire. Next base: position 14,874 of record JAIUCT010007770.1, read on the forward strand.
GATAACAAAAATCTTGGAATAAAAATTAAATTTCGATCAGCCATTTAATTAATAGTGTTATACAATAATATTTGTTATAATTTTATGTGGTATACAATAAAATTCTTAACTTTTTCACAAACTTTAAAAAATCGTAGAAAATAAATGGGTCAACCTTTATTAGAATTTTAAACACTAATATTTTTCTAAAAATCAGGTTTACGAAATGGCTATTTTTAAATTTTTCTTAAACAATAAAATAAAATTTTAAATTTCCAAATTTGAGTTTCCCAAGTACAAAAAAATATTTGAAATCGACAGTATTATAGCGCAAGGGCTCAGTATTTATTTGAAAAAAAAAAA
>JAIUCT010007772.1:6895-19315 GCA_021307375.1 Tetraneura akinire
AATCATTAGGCGGTATGAATAATAGTTCATTGAACTGACTTTTTTGTTGGTTTCAGAACCTGTAAATAGATTTTGTTTTAATAACATTCAAATATAAAATTAAAATACATAATATAATGACTGAGATATTATCGCCATAGCTAAACTAATATTTTAGTTACCTGTAATGGGATTTATCATTTTTATTGAGAAATCGTAGCCATCTTCACCTTGCCAAAATATAATGGGATATTGCAGTGCATCATATGAGCGGTGTGTTTCCTTTATACGTTGTAATTGATCATTCCGACGATGTAAAACAATATCACGGGATTCCAAGTTTTCTCCAACTACAACGATAGCAACTTCATCAATAGTTGGTGCATTAAAACGTCTTGTATGTTGACCTGCAGGTGTTTTATCAGCTCTGATTACAATTTTGTGATTATCGGATGGCATCAGATCCAGGGCAGTTTTAAACAATATAATCAATTGATTGTGTTGATGAAATAAAGTTTGTAATTGTTCTACAATAGACCTCTTTACTATATTGTTATGTGCATAACGCAGATCAATTTCTTGTGGTGAATTGCCCATAAAATAAATTTGCAGGAATTTGTTGTCGCTATCTGACACTGGTAACAGTGAACCTGCTCTGTGATATATTTGCCCTTGTATCTGTAAATAAAAAAAAATATTATGGTGTGGTATAAATTAATGGATTGTCAGTGATCAAACTTAAATAATATTTGATCTTAAAAAGTATATATTTAGTTTTAACTAATATCTATCAAATATAAAATATAATAAAAGTGTCACTGAAACTGAATCACCATATAATATGATGACTAAGTGATATATTTCGTAATGATTAAGAAATTGAAGATTAGTGACACATCTTAACTTTGGTGACAGAAAATTTTGTTCGCTAAAATAATTATGAGTAACTGCTATAATACATACCTTGAAAGTTGGCATAAAATTTTCCCGAACTACATTTGTTGCCCCAAATGAAGTCATTTGAAAGCAATTGTTATATTGTTGGATATGTGTCAAAAAGTGTATAGAATCTGTTCCTATTCCTGAAACCAATGAGTACAATGGTTCTGGTGGTGGATCCAATGGTATCAATTTCACTTTACCATTTGCGCAACACAATCCATTGGCTTCGTTTTTGTATTTTAATGCCTTACAGTGTGAGCAAACCGAGTTCATAGAACCAATAACAACACATTGGTAGTTACTGTAGTCAATTGACACATCGTAACTGAAAGCAGCTCGATTCAAACTTGCGCGATTATTAGTTGAATGTCGCGCTCGCGCTTCACGCGTTTGTGATATCCGAATTCTTTCACGTTCATTTCCGTCGTCACGTTCTTGTGCAGTACGATTAGATAGGTAATTAGCTTGGTTTGTAGCATGTCTGGTTCTTCTACCTAAATTGCTTCGTCTTATAGGAGGCATATCATATATAAATTATTTTTTCACTAATCACGAACTAAACAAACACTATCCATAGCAATAAAGCAAAAATAATACCATAGCAATAAAGCTCAAATTGACTACGTTTTAGTTACAAATCATTTGTATTAGAAAAAGAAAAGGGCTATTTTTAGGGTTTTTCCAGCAATAATTCTAATTTTTCTCGCCGTAAAAACCATCCTTGAACTTCAACGAACATTTTAAAAAAAGATTTGGCCAAATTGGTCCAGGCGTTGTTGAGTTATGCGATCACCAACACATTTTGCGATTCATTTTTATATTATAAAGATTAGTTTATTATATTTACGATTTTTTTTTAGCTGTTTAAAGTATAAAAAAGAAGAGCTGATACTCCATACTCCTGCCGCAGGGATACAGGTATGCAAATCATAGCGTTTAATTTTAATTAAAATTTAATATAATGATAAACTATTGCATTCGAAAAAAGTATTTTGAGCGAAGTACTGTCAGATATATGTATTTAGGTGACAAGGGATTTTATGAGCATTTTTATTGAACTTTGAGACTATTAAATTTTATAGAGTGTTTATTTATGTACTTTCTATATGCGTACCTATATGGATATGTGTGATTTAATTTTGCGTTTTAAATATTTAATAAAAAATGTCAAAATTTTAATCAATATCAACATTTTCTGACTGAACTTCGCTCAGAATCGTTTTTTCGAATGCAATATCATTGGCCATTGCATTCAAATTCTAATTAAAATTAAACACTATGATTTGCACACATATATCCTTGCGGCAGAAGAGCTCTTTTACCTATGAAACATGTATTTCACCATTTTAAGAACTATGGAGTAAATAAAATTTCGTGCTAATCATTACCTACTTTGGAAGTTATGGTCAATTGAAAAATGAGAATTTTAAGGTTTATTCTATGGTTTCGTGTTAAATAGCTATATTATAGTTATATAGTGAATCACGATCAATGATGATGGTAGCCTAATGGAATAGCGCGTTCTACTTCCATAGTTCCATGATCTGACGCAGTGACGGGAGTTCGAGACTTTGAGTTTGTTTGTGGTTAGGTTGGGTTAGTTATATCTTAATCGTGAATCGTGCTAAAGTTTAAATAGCAGAGGTAGATTTATGGAAAAATGTCCACGCGACAAAATTTCATAGGGTCCAAAAAATTATTAATTTTTTAAGAGATTATTTCAGTGGCGTAGACATGATTTTTGTTTGGGGGGCCGGGTGGGTCGAGAATCAATAGCGAAATAACTTTTTTTTAAACTAATTGATTTTTTAAATAACTATATAAAAAATATCGACAGTAAATAAGTAAGCAATTGTCCATTTGACATTTACAATTTACTTAATATTCTAATGAATTATACTGTATACAGTATACTCGTACACAATTTAGTAGGTAATTTACTATTTGCATACATGAAAACGTGGTAAACACTATAGGTACCGAGTGAATCGTGTGTCGCGTTCGGTGTCCTGACCATATTAATATAACAATGATCAATTTTTTAATAAAATTATATGAAAAATAATCTATTGAAATGAAGACAATAAAACATGGAAAATTACACAATCTTACTGACTAATAAATTTAATATGAAAATAAATAGGTTTCAATTTTCAAACGTATTTACTATCTTTCAACATGGAATATTATGATTTATAATACAGCTATACCTATAGATACATATGTAGGGAACAATTTTGTTTTAGATTTATAATAAACTTCTATATTTTGTATTAATATTTCTAATATTGGTATTATATTTATATATTTTTTATTCAAAAACAAGTAAGGTTAGAGGTACTTTTTTTGTTTGTAATGGTGGAGGGGGGTCCGACACCCCTTTCCCCCTTGTATACGCCACTGTATTATTATAAACTTTGCACATACAGTTGCACGGTACAACAAAATTAAATCAGTTTAATATTATACAATTTTTCTAGCATATCGAATAGAAAATAATAATCATAAATTCATAAGTCTAAAGATGATTTTATATTTTTATATTTCTATCCTAATTTATGTATGTATAATTCAGAGGCGGTTTGACATTTTCCAGTTGGTGGTTCAAGAATAGTTAATACCACCCACCCACCTATCAAAAAGTCATACTACATAACCTTACTTAATTTCATCATTTTTTTGACAATTATTATATATAAAAAAACTTGCTAAAAAATGTCAATGCTTTGATGTACTAATTACCGAATTCTAAATAATCAAGCAAGCAATTTGACATAACAAACAAAATATTTACATTAAATATAATGTGCACATATCTATATATATAATATTGAAACAAATAAATATGTATATTTATTTTTATGTTGAAAAAAAATCTTACAATTATTTTATACTTATAGGATAGCTGGGATGCAGAAGAAGAAGAAATTAAAAAGCCTGAAACAAAGGTACCAGAAAAAAAAACAAAATCAAAATTGGAACAAAAAATAGCTGAAAGAGAGGTACTATAATAATTTGTATTGAAATATCCACTTATAAAATACTAAATGAATACCTAATATATAAATAAGTAATTAATAAAAAAGAAAAAATATATAAAGTTTTATTAAAATAACAATTATTAGATATTATAATAATCTGACTAATCTTGGATGTATGTAATGTGAAATATAATATGAACAGTATTTACAATTTTTGTCTAATTACTTTAACAAGTTTGTTAGTCTACAACATTTTCAAAACCCTATTTTACATTGTTTTAATTTGGAAGTTTTAAGGATTTTTAAATTACCAAGTAAATTACCTATTTTATTTAGTAATAAATTTATTGCAAAATAAAATACATTACAATATTTACCTTTATCTTTGAAGCTTCTATTTTGATAAAATGCCATTTAAATTTTGCAATTTTCATATGCAAACATAGCATTGTGTGATATCAGAATATGTTAAAATTCAGTAAATATTATGTATCTATACAACTTTTATAAAATTATAACAACTTAAGGTTAGGGTTAATATCTATTAAATAATAAATAAGTTATAATCAAATATTTAGAAACTTTATTTGTTTTAACTCCATCAGATTTAATATTATATAGCATATAGGTAACAGTATTTATAGTTTAAGTAAATATAATAATATAATAGTTTATTTAAATATAGGTAACAGGCCCGGACTGGCTACTTTTAGAGTGCGCTGGAAAAATTTTATTTTTAGGGCATCGATATTATATTTGTATTATATTAACATTGAAAAAAATTACAATACCAATGAATTACTAAATTACTATTTACTATTTAAACATTTATTAATATATGCTACTTGTAAATTTTTGTAGTCTAATTATCAATATGTATAACAAATAATAAGTTATTGCATCTGTATTATAATTAACACTAACATATTTAAAGAATTGCCAATCAAATATACATTTATATACATATAATTTATGTTAAAACAAAGAAATCCAACTTAATCTTACTTTAAAAGTACCACCAATCACCATTTGAAACAATGAGAAACAATAATAAGCAATATATAATAATAATAATAATAATAATAATAATAATAATAATAAAGCAAGGGAAGGTATACTTCAGCCGCATGGATATAGATTATAATTTACCAATTATATTGATAGGTGTGCAAATCATAGTGTTTAATTTTAATTAGAATTTGAATGCAATGATAAAATATTGCATTCGAAAAAACAATTCTGAGTGAAGTTCAGTCAGATAATGTAGGAAAATGTAGGTATTGATTAAAATTTTGACATTATTTATTAAATATTTAAAACGCAAAATTATATCACACATTAAGGACAATGGGACATCCTATAAAATTTTCAAGTTTCTAAGTTCAATATAAATGCTCATAAAATCCCTTGTCACCTAATTGCCTATATCATAAAAAATTTTGTCAATTTTATTTAACCTTATTGTAAAATATTGAAATCCATTTATATTTATTGAAGAATCCATATATAAATACTTTAAACATTAATTTTACTGTAATTTCAATTTTAAACACATTCTAAATCAAAAAATTGAGTTTTGAGATTTTCTTAAAATTTTGGAAACTTCAATATTTTCAAAAATTTTTGACTTTTCTATTAATTTTTATTGTAAAAGTATTGAGAAATAATAAAAATAATATTCGTATGGATTCTAAGATTTTCATTTAAACTAAAAAAAAATTGAGAATAGGGATTTTTTTAATATGTAAACATACTTCAGTAAAATTTTCAGACCCTAATACCAAAAATTGCCAATTTTATCAAACATTATATACATAAAATCGAGAATTATACGAAATATTCACAGTCCTATATTTAGATATTTATATTTGTAGAAAGAAACCGAAACGCTTCCAAAATTTTACCACATATACATAATATCTAAGTGAATATCCAATAAAATTTTCAAGTCTCTAACTTCAGAATTGCTTGAGTTATTGTAAAATATTGAAATCAAATTAGTCGAAATTTCAGTTTACGTGAAAAATGCCGTTTTTTATACCACTTAGGGTCAATTTTGAGAAATTCGAAAAATGACCTAAATAAAGTACCAACTACATCTACTTACCAACCTGAAATATATGCATTATTTTGGGTAGTAAAAATGTCATCAGACATACAAAAATAAAAAATCACATATCATTGTAAAACCAATACAATTTTTGCTTCCCTCAGAATCTAAAATATTGCTTCAATACTACAATAGTTTTTATAATAAATTAAGATACGTGTATACTTAAAAAATATTAAATAGGTTATATTATATAATTATAAGTTTTTTTAATAGTTAAATTATATTTAGTAAAATGTCAAAATTGAATTCAAATAATATGTATTAGTATATTATTAAATTATCTCATTTTATAATTAATATGTAATTTTAAAATTCATCAGACCAAGGGCGCACCGAAAAACCTCCTAGTTTCGGTGGGCCAGTGCGGGCCTGATATTAAATATTTTAGGGGGAATAGAGATCAAAATATGTTCACTGAAATTAAATAAAAATACACATAATTATCAAACTAAATATTTATTTTTTAGCGAAAACAACAAATTGAAAATGAAAAAATGAGACGTAAATTCTTGGAAGCAGAAGAAAATTTAAATATGACACCAGAAGAAAAGAAGTTGTTACAACAAAAACTTCAAGAAGAAGCTGATTTAGAAGTAGCTAAAGTAATGTTGGGTGTTGATGAAGGTGATGAAGATTCAATAGATAGAATGAATCCAATATCTAAAGAAGATTTCACCATTTTTGAACAAGCATTACAGAAAAAAATTCAGAGTTTTTCAAAGTCTGATCATTATTCTGATTTTATTGAAGAATTTATTAGAAATTTATCTGTTACATGTAAATTCAATGATTTTTATTATTAATTAATTTGATTTTTTTAAATTTATAAAATTAATTCAATTATTTTAGTGTCTTCAACGGATTTAAGGAAATTAAAAGCAACTGTAGATAATATAAGTATAGAAAAATCAAAAGCAGAAAAAGGTGATAAAAGTAAAAAGAATAAAGGCAAAGGAAAAGGAAAAGCTAAATTACGACTCGACAATAGTACTGTAAGTTATTTTTACACTGTTACATTAAAACGCGATAATTTTTAATAAAATTAAATAATATTAATTTAAAAATAATTTCTTATAAATAAAACGGGAATTTAGAGCAAAATAAATACAACACGATAATTTCTTTATAAAATATAAAAATCTTGTATAGCACTACATTATTTTTAATAAAAGATTAAAATTATTTATTTTATTCTGTAGGGCAGAAAAGATCGAACGATAATGAAAATTCCGTTAGCGTGCGGAAACAGAAAAAGATTCGTCTCGAATCAGTAGGAAATTTTATCGGGTTTTTAGAAATAGGAACGTCATTTGATAAAATTATTACGTGGTATTATAAGAAAAATTCAAACAACATCTTCGGATTACAAGAAATTTTTAAACTCTACGAAATCCGAGTTAATAACTCTTATACGTTCGGCGGACCTACCGATTAAATTCAATTTAAAATTAGAGTCAACATATAATATTCCAAATGTAGAAAACACGTCCGAGAATAGAGCATTTAAGACTTCGGCCAGGGCGGTGTTTTGTGATAGCGACTTAGATAGTATTATCGACGAAAAATTCGCGAAACTTTTATGTGAACAAGATGCGTATGCTGGAAAAGGTAGTGGTTTTTCGTTAGAAGCAATTGACGGTATTTGGTTGGGTATATATCGTTATACACCTATGGCCGCTTCTTCATATATCCCTCTGCCAAACTATTTAGAATATAAAAATGCCGTAATTAACCCGCAAAATATAGACGAACAATGTTTCAAATGGGCGATTTTAACAAGACACGTAGTGGGTGAACACAAATATCGAGTAGGCGAAAATTATAAAATACACGAAGACAAATACGACTTTTCCGGACTGACTTTCCCAACACCGCTTTCAGAAATTAAAATTTTTGAAAAAAATAATAATAATGTATCTATAAATGTTATACGCATTGAAAAAAGAATTCCAGCCACCACGAAAATATCCGATGTATATAGTATATCCATTAAAAGTCTTTGATAATGAGAAAACAAAACTTTTTGACTTACTTTTGATAACCGACGATAAAAAATCACATTACACCTACATCTCTAATTTGTCAAGACTTATACGGTCGCAAAAAACATTACATAAAGAATGCGTTTATATTTGTAAACGATGTTTCACAACTTTCGATGAACAGAAGAAAAATGAAATGAGCGGTCGACCGGCGTTAGCCCAACACAAGTTAATTTGCGGTACACATAAACCTATTTTACCGGTCATGCCTAAAGAAGGCACTATATTAGAATTTTAGGGATGGAGTAAAACGGAACGTTATCCCATCGTTATATACGCCGACTTTGAGGCGATATTAGAAAAATGTACCGAAAGAAAAGGTAAATATACAACAGCGATACATACACACAAACCCATGAGTTATGGATTTTATGTTAAAGCTGCCGACGATACCTATCAAGTTATTGAAACAATACGACATACCAACAGTACCCATTATTTTCCGCGGGTCCGAGACGTCGGAGGAAGTGGCCAAAAAATTTGTAGAAGAAATAGTAGTAATCGCACAAAAAATTGAAAAATTATTGAAATCTAACAAGAAAATTATTATGACTACTGAAGAATGCAAAATATATGATGCTGCAGAAAAATGCAATTTGTGCAAATCTGGTTTTACAGATGGAAACCAAAAAGTTAGAGACCACAATCACCTCTCAGGTCGATATAGACAAGTTATATATAATGCATGTAATTTGAAATTACAAATACCAAATTTCGTACCCGTCTTCCTACACAATTTATCCAATTATGACGCCCATTTTATCGTGCGAGAACTAGGGCATGATGAAAATACGATATCTATAATACCGAATAGTGAAGAAAAATTTATATCGTTCTCTAAATATATAAGTAATCAGTGGCGGTTTTATGGGGGGGTCCCGGGGTCTGGACCCCCCCCCCCCCAGAAATTTAAGTAAATTATAAAATATTATCAAACGTATTTAAAATTTAAAGATTTTATATTAATATTTTTATAATAATCTAAAATTCTAAATAATACGAGTATATTATAGTTATTTAGTTTTAGTATATTATATTAGTTATTATAGAATATTCGCGACCCACATATACTCGTAAATCGTAATCTATATGTCAATTATATCTTATTGTATTAATTCCATATCCATATCAGTAATTTTATGGCCAGTTCCCAGTGGTGTACAATTAATATACTTTTATTATTTCTAAAATTTATAATTTAAAATTATATATTATCTTATTGTATAATTTAACACTCGATTTATCGATCATTTCGAGTTTCGACTACGACTTACTAACATTTTTATAGTACTTTATTTTTTTAATCATATTTGTAATATATAAAGCATTTATAAAGTTCGAGGACCCCCCCCCCCAAAAAATATAGTCTAAAACCGCCACTGTAAGCAGCGGCGTACCGAGGAGGTTTTTATTGGGGGGTCAAAGTTGGTAATTTGGCCAACTCAAAAATTTTATCAGGACAATTTTTATCGTTATTTCACCAAAACGATTTTATCATTACTGTTAATAATTTTTCATTAAATAAGTCAACAACAATTACAAGTTATAAATTATTTATAATTATTATTAAAATTATTAATTGTTAATTAGTATTTATAATTGTTAAAAAATTGTTAACTATAACTATTTTTCAACATTATCATTATTGATCATTAATATTCTTCGTTTTTTTAAAGTAGCCCATTTTTGAGCCATTTCGTTTAAAGAAATTTGATCTACCAAATCTTTTTCAGAAGAAAGCAATATTATATTGTTTAACCTAGAGTCTTCTTGGGTTGTTCTTAAATAATTCTTGACTATTTTCAATTTGCTGAATGATCTTTCATTGCCAGCAACAGTTACAGGTGCCGTACATGATAAACGGCATAATAAATTAGATAATGGCAATGCTGTTTTTAATTCATGAGAAACTATTGCCAGGTCACTCATAGTATTTTTATTTTTACATTCATTGTAAAGCACTTCCAATTCACATTGCAAAGTCAATGGATCAATTTCAATATTATTTGGCAAAAATGTCATAGCATCTTGAATAAGTGTTTCTGTCAAATTTTCAATTATAAATGGTGGTTTAAAAATATTGTATAATGGTTTAATATCATTAATAGATTTTTCAAGATGATCTTTGATTAAACTATTTAGTTTATCTAACACAGTTTTAAATTCTTTTCTATAATAGGTGTGAAAAGAAATTTCAGAAGCATTACTTCTATTACTATCTAAATGTTTTGGAGAAATTCGACGACGGTGACGTATAGAAAACTCTTTTTCAGCATCAACTTCATATTTTTTCAAAAAAATTTCTGCACTTTGGATCAGATTGTCCATACTTTCAGAATCACTATTTAAAATATTTAATGATTTCAGAGTGCTTTCAATAAATATAGTAGCATCTGTTATGTTTAATTTAGGTGATTCAAGACATTCTGTTAATAGTTTTAATTTATACATAATATTCTTCATAAACATGAGGCTCACAACAAAATCAACAGATAATAATTTTTTTGACAAGGAGAAAGCTGTATTTTTAGTTTTTTTATCAATAGTTTCTTCTAAAACAATATTATCCAATACATCTACAATAATTGGATATGATGCCCACAATGATTTTAGTGCTTCAGCGCGTGCCGTCCACCTGGTTTGTGATAAATTTCTCAATTTTAGAGAATTGTCAATTTCATCTAGTTTGTTAAACAGAGGTCTATATCGTTTAGTACTAGATGAAAAAAAAACATATATTTCTTGAATTATTGAGAATAAATCAAATATTATTAAACTAGAATCACATGAATGCTCAATAAAAGTATTGATTCTATGCGCCTTACAAGGAATGTATGGAATTTTACGTCCTAGAGCTTCCGATATTTTTTGTTGAGCACCATTAAATTGACCAGACATATTATTTGCGAAATCATATGACTGAAAAACTAGATTTTGAAGATCCAATTGATTAGTATGTAATGTTTCTAGGATTTTATTAGCCGTTCCTTGGCCATTCTTATCTACAATTTCACAGACTTCAAGTAACCTTTCTTCTGGTTTTCCATCATCATTTACAAAACGCACTACAACAGATAATATATCTTTGTGTGATAAGTCTGGAGTTGTATCCGCCATCACAGCAAATTGTCTTGCATCGTTAACTTTTTTTGCAATATTACTTTTTATTGAACTTGCAAGAATATTTATAAATTCATTTTGAGATTTTGGACTTAAATAAGTGGTGTGATATGGTCTGAACCTTGAAGAATCTAACCATTCTTTCAATATTGGACAATGTCTTGATATAAGTTGTACTATTTGTTTGAAATTTCCATTATCATCATTAGCGTGTCCTCTAAATGCTAAACTCTGTCTTCCAAGGGTCTTGGCAACATCAAGTAATATAGATATTACTTCGGTGTGAAAAGCATGATCTCGTTCTTCTTGAATCCTTTCTTTTCTTTTATTTTTATCAAGCATAATATCAATATGATTATTTTTGTTCATAAAATTACAAAATTCATAAAGTGCTGCTTTGTGTGTTTCAGATCTAAAATGTTTTTGTAACTTTCCAACTTGTTTTGTTCCATTACTTCCTTTCATTTTTTTCCAATTTCTTACTCCTATAACAGTCCAGTTATTTTGACTTTTTTCTCGTCCAGCTCCGCAAGGAAATAGACAGCATACATAACAAAATGCTGCATCCTTTATTGTGCTATATTCTAAATGAGGAAATTCTTCAAACCATGAATATTTAAAACTATATTTTTCTGTTCGTGGATATAGATTTAACTTTGGTTGATGAGGACCCAGCATTATTAAATACTGACGTTGATTATCAGAAATAATATTTCTTCTATTTCCTGGATCATATTCAACTACACTATCAGCCACATTCACTTCAGAAACATTACCAGATTGATTTTCAAATTGTGCTGTTACTTCATTACATTTATCTAGTACAGAATTGGAAATGTGTATTATATTATCTATAGCTTCTTTAACTTCAACTACTATTTTGTGTGCATTTAATACTTCAGCTTCTTGAAAATTGTGAACAATAGGTTTGCATAATTTTATATAATCAAAAAGGTATCTAAATTGTCCAATGCAACTCAAAACATTATCAGTTAAATTGTTCGTCTCACTATTTTCACAATCAGCAGTTTTCGATGAAAGATATATTGTACTTACATTATCTGATAAATATGTTTTTTGACCATTTCCAACATCATCAACATTAATATTAATTGACTCATCATTTTCTTCTACTAATACAGTTTTAGGTACAAGTTCTGAATTTACCTAAGAAAAAAAAATATACACTGAATTTGTATTTATATAATAAATGTTTTAAGTTTGTTATAAAAAAACATAGTTT
>JAIUCT010007776.1:0-22177 GCA_021307375.1 Tetraneura akinire
AACCGTGTTTCAATCACACACACACGTATATATACAAATAAATGTAATCTATAAAAATTGTGTAATTCTGTATTTTTTCTTCGTCTATTATATCCCGTACTATATTTTTAACTGTAATAACTTATACATTCAAACAATTATCGTATATAATATAACTCAACTGCCATGATATGTATATAAAATCAAATATACAATTGTACAGTCAGGAATCTATTGAAATATAAATATAATGAAAATAAAAAATATAATGAAACGTTAAAAATCATTAAAACCAATAATATATATTTAGATGGTCAAAAAAAAAAAAAGATAGATTGTATATAAAGGGTGTCATATTATAATAAATAATATAATAATATAATATATTGACGGTTGATATCCAGCGGCGATTATATTATACATATTTTCATTAGTAATAACCGGCGATTAATGCGCATGCGCGTATAGAAGAGCGCCGGAAAATCAACGAAAAGAAAAAGTGCAAAAAAAACCGATCACGACGGTCCGTCGCCGACGGATCGGGATTCGAACCCGGGTGAGTTTGGGTAATCTAACCGGGGCGGCGGCCGTATTAACCGCCGTAAGGAAACCTGCCTAACCGGTCCCTAACCTAACGCCTAATTCCTACCTATCGAGTGCGCCACGGTGGCCGCTTGAATAATCGTCGAAAATCGGTGTATTTAAAGTGTTTCGCGATATCGAAATATCCGCGAGTTACGGCGAAATATCGATCGTAACGGACGGAAACCCGACCAAGAACGGTCCGAAAACCGTTTTCGACTTTTTAAAATAAAAAATACAGTAGAAAAAGCGATCGGGCAGCGAAAAACGACTCGGTTACGGTACGGCGATCGACGGCGGCGCGAAAAAAACGACCGCGACGCGAGTAATACGAACGGAAAAAAATACGTTTCCGTCGTAAATGGCGGGGAAAGGGTGTCGGGCAGTCGACTAATTTTAAAAAGCGAAAAAACGAACGTCCGATCGTCGTCGAGGGATAAAAAGGAAGGGAGAAAACGTAAAATAATAATACGGCGCGAAACGTTCAACGGCGGAGAGAGAGTGGCGGTCCGACGCACCGTTTTCGGACGCTTATCGAAGAAACGGCGGTCGGCTATCGCGAATAATTTACCGCGCGAAATCGAACGCGGTTATCAGCGTTGTCCGAAAACGTTATCTCGCAAACGTAGAAAACGGGCAATCGTCCGAGAGCGCCGAAAATCGCATGGAGAGTAAAAGTTAGCAAATAACGAAAACGGCCGATATAACAAAAGGTTTCGCGTAAAAAATTACGACACCGATTTTAATAGAAAGAGGAGGAAAAGTTGACCGCGAAACGTGGAAATTAGGAAGACGTACGACTCACTCCAGAATTTATATATTAAAAATTAAGAAAAAACGTTTGGAAGAAAAGAAAACTGATAACTTGTGTTTTATAATAGTAGACTAGCTGTCCTTGGATACAGGTTCGCGTGAAAAGCTTTACCACCACCATAGCTGCCAGTGGAATACTGGTGAGGGTGAAAAGCTTTACCACTACCATAGCTTTTCCGCTACCATAGTGTTCGGGTACATACTACATTGAGTCCGGCGGAAGTAGATCTTTATCGGATATAACGATTAAAGTATTTTATCCGCCTCCGGCGTATTGAAGGGCGTTCGCAATCTAGTGGTCCTATTTACACTCTTTTCGGGTGAACAGTCTTTGACCGATCACGGTAGTACCACCACGCGGAGTACGCCTTCGGCGCACTCACTTACCCCAGTCGGGTTTCAGTGGAATACAGAAGGTTCGCGTGAAAAGTTTTACCACCACCATAGCCGCCAATGTAATACCGGTATCGCCCGTACTATATTTTTTAACCGTAACAACATATGCGTTCGAACAATTATCGTTTATAATATAAGCCAACGACCACGATTCGTATATAAATCATACGTATAATTTTACTGAGTCGAGATTAATTACGTAGAAATATTATCGGTGACATATCGATATAGTGTATAACAATTATGAATTATTATAAGTATTTAGATAGTGTCAAAAAAAAAAACGGAGTATATAATATTATTTGTATAATAAACGATTAAATATATTAAATCAAAATATAAGTATTTTCAACGTAAAAAAAAAAATAATAACTCGTAAAAATATATATTATTATTAATTACGGTCGAAATCGGGCGGCTATAATATAATTCCGTCGGTAATACGGTCGCGTAACGGGCATACGCGGACGTTCGGACGCCCGGCGTTCAATGCTCACGCGCGTATAGGAGAGCGCCGGATGATTAACGAAAAAAAAAAATCAATGCAAAAAATCAATCAAATGTGCTCCGCCGTCGACGGATCGGGATTCGAACCCGGTTAAGGTTAGGGAATTTAACCGGGGCGGCGGCCGTGCTAACCGCCGTAAGGAAACCTGCCTAACCGGTCCCTAACCTACCGCCTAATTCCTACCTATCGAGTGCGCCACGGTGGCTACTTGAATAATCGTCGAAAATCGGTGTATTTAAAGTGTTTCGCGATATCGAAAAATCCGCGAGTTACGGCAAAATATCGATCGTAACGGTCGGGAACCCGACCGCGAACGGTCCGAAAACCGTTTTCGACGTTTTTAAAATAAAAAATACAGTAGAAAAAGCGATCGGGCAGCGAAAAACGACTCAGTTACGGTACGGCGATCGACGGCGGCACGATAAAAACGACGGCTACGCGAGAAATACGAACGGAAAAAAATACGTTTCCGTCGTAAATCGCGGGGAAAGGGTGTCGGCCGTCGACTAATTTTAAAACGCGAAAAAACGAATGTCAGATCGTCGTTGAGGGATAAAAAGGACGGGAGAAAACGTAAAATAATTATACGGCGCGAAATTGTCATAGGCAGGGCAAGAGTGGTGGGCTCGACGGACCGTTACCGCGCGAAACGTTCAATGGTGGCGAGAGAGAGGTGGTCCGACGCACCGTTTTCGGACGTTTATCGGATAAACGGCGGTCGGTTATCGCGTCGAACGACATTACCGCGCGAAACGTCGTTATCAGGAGAGGCGGTCCCGACGGCGGGCGTTCGTCCGAGAGCGCCGAAAATCGCATGGAGAGTAAAAGTTAGCAAATAATAAAAACGGCCGATATAAAAAAAGGTTAGGCGTAAAAAATTACGACACCGATTTTAATAGAAAGAGGAGGAAAAGTTGACCGCGAAACGTGGAAATTAGGAAGACGTACGACTCACTCGAGAATTTATATATTAAAAATTAAAAAAAACGTTTGGAAGAAAAGAAAACTGATAACTTTTATTTTATAATAGTAGACTAGCTGTCCTTGGATACAGGTTCGCGTGAAAAGCTTTACCACCACCATAGCTGCCAGTGGAATACTGGTGAGGGTGAAAAGCTTTACCACCACCATAGCTGCCAGTGGAACACTGGTGTGGGTGAAAAGCTTTACCACCACCATAGCTTTTCCGCCACCATAGTGTTCGGGTACATACTACATTGCCCGGCGGAAGTAGATCTTTATCGGATATAATGATTAAAGTATTTTATCCGCCTCCGGCGGATTGAAGGGCGTTCGCAATCTAGTGGTCCTATTTACACTCTCTTCGGGTGAACAGTCTTTGACCGATCACTGTAGTCCTATCACTTACCCCGGTCGGGTTTCAGTGGAATACAGAAAATTCGCGTGAAAAGTTTTACCACCACCATAGCCGCCAGTGTAATACCGGTAGCACCCGTACTATATTTTTTAACCGTAACAACGTATGCGTTCGAACAATTATCGTTTATAATATAAGCCAACGACCACGATTTGTATATAAATCATACGTATAATTTTATAGAGTCGAGAATCGATACGTAGAAATATAATCGGTGACATATCGATATAGTGTATAACAATTAATATAAGTATTTAGATACGGTCAAAAAAAAAACGGAGTATATAATATCAAGGATATAATAAACGATTAAACATGTTAAATCAAAATATAAGTATTTTAATGTAAAAAAAAAATAATAACTCTGAAATAATATAAATTATTATTTATTTATTTATTTATTTATTTATTTATTACGGTCGAAATCTGGCGGCGATAATATAATTCCGTCGGTAATACGGTCGCGTAACGGGCATACGCGGACGGTTCGGACGACTGGCGCTTAATACGCACGCGCGTATATGAGAGATTTATTAACGAAAAAAAAAATAAATGCAAAAAACCGAAAGCCGACGGATCAGGATTCGAACCCGGTCAGGTCGGGTAACCCAGCCGGGTGCGGCGGCCGGGAAGCCATAATTTTCCGGAATTTAAAAGTCCGGAATGATAAAAACACGGAAAATGAAATGTCCGGATCGTAATATCCCGGACCGTAATATTCCGGAATGTAATATCACGGACCGTAATTTTCCGGAAAGTAAGAATACGGAATATGAATATTCCGGATCGTAATATCCCGGAATTTTAAAATCACGGAAAGTAATAATGCGGACCGTAATAATCCGGATCGTAATAATCCGGATCGTAATATTCCGGACCGTAATATTCCGGAATGTAATGTCCCGGACCGTAATAATCCGGATTATATATTTTTGGAATTTATTAAAAAAAACATTGGTTCCCAAAATACGCTTTATATTTCGTGCAGTCTAGCAATTAAACCACAAAAAAAACTGATAGGTTAGTAAATGTGTTGTTATAAGATACTTGTGCAAAAAATACAGAAACCAGTACCAACATTTTTTTTTAAAAGAAGTACAAAGCAATCTGTTATATTAGAACTTGGAATTCGACTATTTTTCCTCTTTTCAATAGGAATAACTGTTTTCTCCAATAAATCAGTTACTAATTTACTCGCTATTATAATTATGCACAGACATATAAATATGTCTTTGTAATATTATGCTACTCGAAAATCGAAATTGATAAACAATATCACTGTTATCACATTATCGTAAGCCACAGCTGTTTGATAGTACCATGGTATCACGGTTAGTAGTGTTAATCACAGTTACCGTATTCGTGATTAGTGGAACCGTAATTACCATGGTGAAATCCAAGTTAGATTTAATCATGTTTAAATCGGTCCTAAATGTTTGGCGTCGATTTTGGTAACCTATATTATATAGGCTATAATATATATATGAGTATTTTAGAGCAAGTCATTGACTGATGAACTCAATTTCTTAATATTTTTTTATATTGCAATCTTGTAAATATAAACATTATACATTTTCATTATTCAGCCATTAATCTAATTTTTTTTTTATGAACCTCGGAGGATCGAGACCCCACTGGATACGTCATATTAATATCGAAATGACTAAATAGTATGGGTATGTGGTTAAAAATGTTCTACATCTTTGGTGAGTAGTCAATGGGAATATTATGATTAATGATTATTATTTCGTAATTTCGTATGTCATATAACATTCATGGTTTAACATAAGTAACATAATATAAAATCATAGATAATAATTTATTCTATAATAATAATTATTCTTTATTATCTATGCATAAAATAGGTATAAATAAAAGATAACTAAATGATAACAGATTTTATAGATAATATGTTGACTATGGGTGTGCAATTTTTATAGGCTTCTATTAAATTTATACGTCCTGGCTCCTGGGAATTCAGCCATTGCACTGTATCTGTTGTGGCTATAATATGGGATTAATGCTGGGTTTACATTATTACAATTTCTTGTATGCTTATTTTATCTTGTACAGCTGTACATATAATATTTATGCCAATTTATCCCATACAAGAAATTGCAATAGTGTGAACCTGGCATAAGTATCGAGGTTTTCAGTAAGGGGTTTTGCAATTTTTAGAAATTAATTACTAATAATGATGTTTATATAGGTAATTCTTTATTCTGATTCACTATTTACTACATTTACTGATTTATAGTTATCAAGTACCTATTGTGAAAAATACAACATTATTAGTATAAAATGATAATTTTTTTACATGATTTTGATGATTTAACACTAATTCAATACAGTGTACTGTATATTACCAATTCTAATTATTTTTATTAAAAATAAAAAGTTTGTAATAAGTATTTTATTTAGTTTATACATTTTTACAAGAAACAAAATGCTTTAATTTTAATATCAATTTAAAAATAATAATAGGTAGTCAATATTAACATTGTAATAAAAAAAATAAACTGAGTCTAAAATAGCCGGGCAGTCGATTTGAGCGTACCTCATTCGTCCATCCGGTCCTCGAAGAAATTGATGGCAAAAGGATAAGGTGTTAGGTATATTATACATTTAAGATATGACATTTGAATGTAATAATATTGCAATTATACAAACGATTCTGAGCGAAACTAAAGTCAAATAATGATACTAATATTTATTTTGACAAATAATATGCAATAACAAAATTAGTTACCTACTTATCGATTTATTATATTTTCAGTAGGTTTTCCACTCTTACAAAAAAAAAAAAAAAAAATATTTAATAATTCAAAAATGATCTAAATTTAGTACCTAATAATAAAAGTATAAAAGTATGATCAAATTGTAACAAGACTACTTAAATCAATTTTACCACAAATATTAAGTTTAATAATATAGAGTATATTATGATCATATTGATCATTTATAACATAATTTGTTTAAATAAAAAAAAATTGATGATAATATATTAAAGCCTCAAATTCCCAAAATTTGGACGTGCAACAAAGATGTAAACATATTTATCTATTATAATTTTCATAAAACATTAATCAATTAATCAGTAACACAAAGTAACATATTATAAAATGAATATAATATATTCATTATATTAAAATGATTAAATTGATATTATTATTTTTGTTTAGGTAAGTAAGTAAATATAAGTATATATAATAAACTAATGTCTAATCTGACCTTCATTACAAATTATGTATATTAAGGGGATTCGAAGCATCGATTTTCTTTCTCTGTCTAACATACATAAAAGATAGGGATTTAGACTTTTTTAATTTCTACGTTACGATTGATCTAGTTATACGATAAGAGATCTGAAACCGTTTCTAACGAATTCAAATCCGTTTTCAGATCCCTTATCGCATAACTAGATCGATTGTAATGTTGAAAGTAGAAAATGTCTAAATCCCTTTCTTTTATGTGTGTTAGACAGAGAAAGAAAATCGACGCTTCGAATCCCCTTAACATATTTATTTAAAATATACTCATTCATATACAATCACTCATTATATCGTCAATTTTTTTTTTTTTTTTTTTTTTGTAAAAAAATATATCTATGAATAAAAAATCCGTCGATATACATCGACATCTGCACGACACATTGGACACCGTTTAGGATACTGTTCATTTAAATTAACAACACATGTTTCACAGACCCAAGCATGCCCACATGGTAAAACTATGTACTGAATAACATTCACTCCTGACATGGTTACCATACAGGTCATGCAGGTCGTTGAAGATGTTTCATTAGCGACATTTATTGGTTCTTCGAGAGAATCTTCTTCCTCATATTCATTTGCATCATTTAATATTTCATGATCATTATCTTGTGGATCTCTATTCAGTTCCCATAAACGTTGTCTTTGTTCATACGAAGAACAAGAAAAAGAACATTTTATTAAGAAATTCCAAACGTTTATAGTACCTGAAGATAATTGCTCAGATGCTGTTTTGATACGTCTGGAATTTATCAAGTATTTTGATTTTAAATTTCGAGTAGGTTGTAAACCATTAGCCAATTGGGTTACAACTAAATGGTATTTTTTATTTAGATCACACAATTGACCTAGAGTGGTAAAAGTAAGATAAAATAAATTAGTCATTAAGTTATAAAATTTCAATACACAAAATAAAAATTTATTGTTATAATAAAAACTGTAACTCGTGTATCCTTAATTGTAATTAAGGAATTATATTTTGATGTTCTTACATAATATAATGACTTCTTTGTAATTTTTAATAAAAAATGTGTATATTTAAAGGTCTTTTATTAATGTTAATATTATTTATAATATTAAGTGAAGGTGTAGTGGTATATACCTTCTCAAAATTTTATTAAATGTCTCATGATTAATATAAATTACATTACAATTCGGTATTGTAATGTATTTAATAATATAATTTTAAATATATTAAAGGTACTTTTGGTATTTTTTACGACTACACCTCTGTTAATAAGTAAGTATAGCATGAAAAAGTGTACGAATTTATAATTAAACAAATATAATATAAATCTATCATCAAAATTTAATTTTATAGCAATCCAAAAAAATTTTGCTTACACAGCAGTAAATATGTGTCTAAAAACTTGAATGCTCTAATTATAAGAATTATTATATTTTAACTTTTTATTAGATAAACTAATTTAATTTGTTGTAATTAAATTTTTTATTAAATATAAATATAAAAAATATTTAGGTAGTTTGTTTTAATTTAAATTATGATACATATTTTTTTTTTCCTTGGTTTATAAAATCTTATTTAAAGAAATTATTAAAATAAGTAAATTTTAATTAATTACCTGACTTCTATTACCTACCATTAATTTTAAATAATTTGTTGAAACAGTTAGATACTTTTAAGAAATAAATTGATAAAATGTGAATAATGAAATAATATAATAAAAACAGCTTACCAAGAAAAACCCATAAGTTGGGATGTGTTACAGAAAATGCATATCTTAAATTATTATGAAAACTTTCAATGTTGTTATTGGTTCTTCTTGGTATGCCATTTACGGACACAATATTTGGCCCCACACGTTGTAACCAGAATCTATAAGCATCAATATATTTTTAATACACATTCTGATGTATCATAAATAAACTATACCTTTGATAATAATTAAAAAAATCATTCATTTGAAGATTATGATTAATTGCAAAGGCTTTGATGAGAAGAAAACCTTGCTCCATTTTTTCAGCTGGTAATAGAGGCAGACACATTAACATTTTTAATGATTTTAATGCAAAATCATTTTGATTGACCAAATCTAAATATTGCATGCTTTTCATTTTTTTCCATACGGCCTATGTCATAAATATATACATATTGTATTAAATTATAATTTAAAATCTTTAAATAATTACATATTAACGATATATAATAGTAAGTAGCATAGGCAGAAATCTATTAAAATTTCTAGGGGGGTGGGATTGCAATTTTTAAGACAAATATAAGCCGTAAAGTTTAATTTTGTATATAAATTGTGTAAATTGTGGTTAATTGTGTAAATAAATAAAATTATTTTTGCATACATATATTATACCCATTCAATATGTTTTATCCAAAAAAAAAACACTGCAACTGTATGAATAATATTTTATCATTATTTTAATAATTATAATATTATGTACAAAACCTATTATTTTTTAATTGATTAGTATTCATGTTATAAGAAAACTATATTTATATTTGTATAGGTACCTCCTAATAGTTTTCATTATTTATATATATTATGGTAAAAGTAAGAATACCGGTTAAAACTATAGTATAGGTTTTATACTAACTGCTCTCAGCAAATGTCCGAAATTTGGGCATTTACCTACTGATTGATCTTGGTAAATTCTAGGATATACAAATTATATGCAAATTTAATATGATAAATCGTATATCTTAGGATATACATATATTATACACTATACAGTCATACCTAATATGTCGGTAAAGGTCTGAAAAATGAAATTGCATGCCAACTATTATTATACATACCTATTAAAATATTATATCATAAACTTATAATTATTTCCTTTCAGCTTTTATAAAATAATTTACAACACATAAATTTAAATAAATCAAAAATAACAATAATTTCTTAAATATCCATATAAAGAATAATATGGAGTCTAACTAAATATTTGGGAGGGGGACTACTCCCTACAGGCCTCCCTACCCATTTCCCTCTATGGTAAGTAGGTAAACTTAGTAGGTACCTGATTGTGGTGAAACCAACATCCAACTGTTCGTGTCTCTTCTGTACCGAAGTTAAATAGTGCATCTCTTAAAGCACTTTCATAATCAGTAATAATTAATAGTGGTTGAAATTCAGGAAATAAATTTATTTTCATGTAATTTATAACACATTGATATGAGTTCCTGGTTTTGGCTTCCATCAACGCATATACTATTGGAATAGACTACAAAAAATTTAAAATTTAAAAATTTCTATGAACATTTGTTTTTAATACAACAAAAACTTACATAATTTTCAATCATACAGTGAAGAGTTAATAACTGATATCCCATATTTGCTGGGACAACTTTAAAAGTAGCATCAGCATGGATTTCAGTTATATTATTGTCCATAACAACACGAATTAACTGACGGCATGCTAATATAACACTTACTTTACCTTTTATATAAATAAACAAATAATATTAATTATTAATATTATTGTTTTGATTAAATATCCAAATGTATATTTTATAAATAATTAAACATTTTTTATAATAATAATAATAATACATTTATAATGTCTATGAATATTTGTATTATAATATGCATAATGCTCTTCTCTGGAATATGCTCCAATAATTTGGGAAAATAACAGCATTGGCCATAATGATATCCTCGAAAAAATTCAAAATAGAGTACTTCGTTTCATGTGTCATACTTGTAATTTACCAAGAATTCCCCATACAGGTTATAATAATATTTTAAATATATTAAATTTAGAAACTTTAAAATCACGCAGAAATAATATCTATAGCACCTTCCTTTCCAAATTATTAAACAATGAAATTGATGACTCTTTCTTACTAAGCCATATTAACTTTAAAACTACTATCCATAACTTGCGTAATAATAACTTATTTTATATTCCCCATCACACTAAAAATTACATTCTAAGTGACCCGATAAATATTTTAATGTATTCCGGTAATAATGAACCTCATAATGTTATATTTAAATAATTAATGTTATATAATACAATATTTATATTTATATTTTAATTTGTAATGTATACCTTATTTTTATATTACTACCTATAATCTATATATATACTATATTTTCATTATTATAATAACCAATAATTTATAATATTATATATTATTTTATATAATTTTAAATTTATTACTAAAGTATAATTGTTATATAAATTTCCAAAATTGTATGTATTTTTGATTATCCATCATTATGCTTATTTTATTTGTCACACTGTTATTATTGTAAAAATTTTGTAAATTGGACATTGTCCGTATGAAATATTAAAATAAATAAATAAATAATAATTACCATCATTATCAGTAACACATCCTTGAAAAATAACTGTATCACAACAAGAATACCTATTTAATTCCTCATTGTCAAACTTTAATGCCAAATCTTGAAGAGATTGAGGAAGAGTTGGCAATGAACTTTGTCTTGAATAACGCATAATGCATTCTGCAGTTGTCCATGGATATAAAGCAGCAGCAGTAATATGTCTATAACAATTTACGATGGTATTCTACATATGAAAGAAAATTGTGGAACTCTTAAATTAATTTTTCGTCCAATTATACAATTTTGAAATTTCTCCAAAAATGTAATTTTTTTCTCAATAATGTACAATAAAATTGTCAATTTTAGGTTAAACAGTCTGAAAATTTTATTGTGGCATAATCATATATTAATAAACCTAGTTTTAAAAAAGACGAGCTAATACTCCTGCCGCAAGGATATAGGTGTGCAAATCATAGTGTTTAATTTTAATTAGAATTTGAATGCAATGATAAACCATTGCATTCAAAAAACGATTCTGATCGAAGTTCAGTCAGATAATGTAGGTATTGATTAATATATTGCCGTTTTATCGTCATTTTTTTGTCGTTCCTTTTACCGCTTAGGGTCAATTTTGAGAAATTCAAAAAATGACCTAAATAAAGTACCAACTACATCCACTTTTTTACCGGAAACATATGCTATTCGTGAAAATTGGATCAGTATTTCTAATAGTAAAAGTGTCTTCATACTTAAAAAAAAAAAAGAAAGAAAAAAAGACACATTGTAAAACCAATACATTATTCGCTTCGATCAGAATCTAAAATTATAAATATCGACACAGCCAATTTTTTTATAAGCATTTGGATTGGAATTTTTTAATAAAATCTACAAATTTTATACTTTTATACAGATTTTTCAATTTTTGTACATTGTAGGGCATAAATATTTTGATTCCTATTTCGGTATCGGTGTACTGAAAATTAGATAGGTATGTGTTTTATCACTTACTTGAATATATATATACCAAAAAAATTTTAAAATCAGTACTCGATTTTTTTTGATTTTTAGAAATAATAAATGATAAATACGATCATGGGTCAAAGCCCCCTGGATAAGCTACTGTATAAAAGTACAAAATAGGTACAACCAACTGAGAATATTGCTTAAAATCGTTTTCTTTAAATGCGACGAGCAGGCCCGGATTAAGTCATTAAGGGGCCCTAGGCACTTTCTAGAATCTAGAATTTTCGATAAATTTTGTGTATTCTTGTTAATGAGTAAAAAAAAAAAAAAAAAAAAAGAAGGTCTTCCTAGTTTGCGTAAAATTATTATTCAAAATTTTGTGGGCCCTAGGCACTGTGCCTATTGTGCCTATGCCATAATACGGCCCTGGCGACGAGTTATTGTTTTTGAATTTGTATTTGAATATATTAATATAACACAATATATTATATTTCCACTACCATTATCCTATATCTGGTTAATTTTCAATTATATAAATTAATAATAATAATGTTACATTTTACCTTTGCGCTTCTTCATCATATATTCTTTTCAATGATATATTTTCATTTTTAGCACGATTTTTTAAGGAATTTCTAAATATTTTAATTATATTGCGATTATTTACAGATCTTAAATGGTTTAAATGTGGTTTTAGTTCAATGATCGATCCGTCAACATTCTTTTTTGCCGTTCCTGGGCAAGCCATCACGTTATTCGATTTTGCACATTTATAGTAACTATATACATTTTAAAAAATAGTATAAATAAAAATAATTAAAAATAAACATATTTAAAGATACTTACGTTATTCCTTTTCTTTTGCCGTTATTGCCATATGTATAACCATTGTATTCCATTTTTAAAAAATTAAAAATATTTAATAATATTATTTTGACCAAAAAATTATGAAGTGAATTAAGAGAAGTGAAAACGTGCACACGTACCAAAGATCCAGAACGGAATGAAAATGACAAATTATGTACAAAAACTCAAAATAAATATTCAATAGAAATATTAAGTAGATACATATTATGAAGCACAGTACCGAAATATACCTATTTGTGTTGTTATTAATAAACTTATAGAAACTATTGTTGCAAATATTCAATACCTACTATAATTAATTTATTCATAATAGATATCATTCCTTCATTAAATTGTGTCTTTGCATTTTGCTAACAATATATTTGCTATATTTTAATAACGTTATTATTACCTATATTTTTAATTATTTATTTTTGATCAGACATGGTAGAAATTTTAAAGTAAACAGGTTTTATTGTAAGTAGTTTCTCCTGGTTACAAATATATAATAGGCGGACTGGGGAACAATCGGCCCAGGGAGAATTATTAAAGTAACCAGCCCTTATCCTGTTTATTCATACAATAAACATATAGATGTAATCTAAAATACTATTATATAGTAGCATAGTACTATTATACTTATATAAAGAACATATACTCTATTAATTATAATTTATAAAAATAACAAATAATTACATTTAAAAATAATTTATTAATTTATTTTTATTTAACATTATTATTTATTTTTAACATAAAATAATTTTCATCAATGGAGAACTTTCTTTTTCTTCATTAAGTATTTCATTAAAATCTAAATTTCCGAGAAGTTATTTTTCAACACTCATTAAGACTTAAGAGGATGCTATACCACCTATAATCCAATGTAAAAACATGTTCATGAAAAACAGTAATAAGTATACTTTAAATTAATTTTATAAATAGCTTTGTATAAGCAACAGAATGCATGTTGAAGTTATATAGCAATTTAAAACAGCAATTTAAACAACCAAAATTGGTTGACTTACACAGAGCCGCAACTAGACTACTTTGGGCCTGTGTGTAAAATAATTATTGGGCCCAGTGAATTAAAAAAAAAAAAAAACTATACATTACATATTTAATTTATGTGTACCCCATGTATTCCGATACTCGTATCGGTATACTTATCGATTTACGTATCGTATAAGTAAATAATTTATAGTAATTTAGTAATAGGTAAAATATTCATATTATTTATTGTCCTTTATAAATTATAACTTTTAACTGATTAATGAAATTATTTATCTATTTAAATTACAAATAATCTATAATTAATATAATATTTTAATTAATTAAAAATTATGTCAATACAATTTTGTAAAATAATATACGACTATACAGGTTGTCCCACGTAAATTTGGCAAATTAATTGAATAACTCTGGTTCTACACAATATTTTTTTCTAATTTTTTTTTTTCTAAATTATTATTATACCTACTCTGGCGCTACAATTATAGTACATTCATTTTAGATTCTGAGCGAAGCGAAGAATGTATTGGTTTTAGTAAAACCGTTTTACAATGATGTGTGATGTTTTTTTTTTATTATTTTATTCTGTAGACACTTTTACTACCTACCCGAAATAATGCTCCGATTTTCACGAATAGCATATGTTTCCGGTAAGAAAGTGGATCTAGTAGGTACTTTATAAAAATCATTTTTCGAATATCTCAAAATTGACCCTAAGCGGTAGAAAAAATGACGAAAAAACGGCATTTTTCACGAAAACTGAATTTTCGAAGAAATCGATTTCAATATTTCACAATATTTCTCAATTTTTTTTTTATAGCTGTTTTAAGTTGATATTTTTAGTTCAAACGAATCCACACGAATATTCTTCTTATTATTTCTCAATACTTTCACAATAAAAATTAATAGAAAAACCAATAAATTTGGAAAAATTTTAAAAATTTTAAAAATTTTAAAAATTTTATTGAAACATACTGTTATCTTAACTTATTTCCAAAATATTAAGAAATTCTCAACACTCAATTTTCTAAACTGTAATCTCGAAGATTATTATTGAATTGAATTGAATATTAATTAATTTATAATATAGAATACAATAAATACAGAATAGTAATATCATAAATATTATTCAATCTAATCCAACGTTTTTTAAAAGCATATTTTTTATATTCCTGAAATTTCGGGGAGCTGCAGCCCCATCAGCCCCCCCTGGCTACGCCACTGACATGACAATGAAACATATTGTATTATAATTTCTAATAATAATAGGTACCAAATAAATAATAATCGAATTCTATATTGTTGCCCCAAAACAGCTACACAGACCACATCTTATTTATTTTTATATTATCGAAGAATAATAAAATTTGAATTTAATATTTTCATAACAACTAATAATTTTTATTTATGTCAACATAATTTCCCTAATATTATTTCGGTTGTACCTATATATATAATATATTTAAAGCAATTTTTTTTTACTAGTATTAGTACCTACCTATGAGGCCCGGCCCAGGGAGACAAATCTACCCAACTCCCGTGACCAGTCCGCCTCTATTAATGTATTATTTTCAAATGAAAACATCAATCCTAGACATATGTCGAATTTTTTCTCCCCTAGCCATGGGTGCAATTTGAGTTTTAAATTTGGGGGGCTATTTTACTTATGATATTGAAATGAAGTATTATGTCTACCCACCCACACACCCTCCCTTGATCATAAAAATAAACGGCTTTGTTGGGCTTGGGAGATGTAAAAAGTATTTTTTAGATTCTGAGCGGAGCGAAAAATGTATTGGTTTTACAATGATGTGTCTTTTTTTTTTATCTCTGAAGACATACAACTTTTACTACCCGAAATCAGGGTCGGTACTGGGGAGGACTGAAGACTTCACTAGTTACATAGGCGCAAATAGTGTTTCAGATTTGGGGGGGCTGATATCATGGGCGCCCACAGAAAATGTATCAGGGGGGGGGGGCATAATAAAATTAAACACCAAAATAATATCATTATGAAGACCTACATAAGTGCATAAACAGTCTTGTAAAAAATACTTTTAAAATTGTATTTAAATACAGATACAAATACATGTTTCAGAATGTATTTAAAATACTTCTAAGAAAAAGTATTTAAGAACAAATACAAATACTTGGTATGTATTTAAATACTATTATAAATACTTTTTTATATCGATAATAAAAACTATCCATTAGAGGTAGTAGGTTGTAATTTTGGCACTTTTATTGTTATATTTAATAATTATATTACCTATTATGATTAGACGATGTACTTAATATTAAATATGATTGTAATATTAAAAAGTTACTCTTGAATAATTGAAATTCTAAATTGGTTATGTTAAATTAGGTAGGTATGCCTATTGCCTAAGTGCTAATGTGCCCTATGTTTATTATCAATTTTTTACAGCCTCACAACATTTTTTAACCTGTGTCCTGTAGGACTAATCATAGTATCAAATTATTATGTTAATTAAAAATAGCACTAGATCAGATAAATAAATAAAATTTAATATTGTAATCTATTTTTTCATTTTACTTTCCATTTTTGTTCATTTGTTCAACAATATATTTAAGTTGATAAAATAAGTTGATAGTTTATATATAAAAATTAAAAAGTAGGTATTTAAATAAAAATATTTGAATTTCAAATACAAATATATTTTAAATTGTATTTAAAATACTTTTCAAATACATAATTTCAAAAGTATTTAAAAAGTATTCCAAATATTATAAAAATTATTTAAATACTTTTATAATATTTTATAATAATTCTATTAATTTATAGAATAAAATTACTAATTTATAGAATAATTATAATAATTTATTTAAATACTTTTACTCAAATACTTTACAAGACTGTGCATAAAGAATATGCAGTTTTTTTCTTAGTTGATAATAAATTTATAAACCTATATAGTCATATAGATATAGGTTCTAAACAAAATATCAATAAAATATTTATTTTAATAACAAAATTCAACATTTTCAAAATTATATTTGAAATTTTAAAGTCCAGGTGGGCAAATTCCCAGTCTTGCCTCCCCTCTGGGCACCAATGGCTGAAATCCAGATTCATATTGGTCACTCTATTGATACTTATAACAAAAAAAATTGCATTTGGAACATAATTTACAATCACAAATCAATTAACAATACCTAAATGCATATATTTGAAACATACAAATTAATTTTTTTAAATAGGTAATTATTAATTACATTAATTTTATTCTTCTTTCTGTTTTAGAAAAGTAATTTAAAATTTCTTCATTATTAACAATAATATCTTTTTCAATATTAAATATTAGTGATTACTACTCTAGATTTTTTATTGATGAACCAAAAAAATAAAAATATATTCCTATACACATACACAGGGCCGGATTTAGGGGGGGGGGCTGAGCGGGCTTCAGCCCAGGGCCCCCCACAATTTTAGTGCTCCACAATATATAATTATTTTATAGAAATTAAAATTTTTTTTAAACAATGATGTATATTTTATAAAATTTTATTTTCTAGTTTGAGTAACAACTTTATTTCATAATTAATTTTAAATTAAATATTCAAAAAGTAAAATACCTACTTTTTATTGAAACTTATAATGGTATGTCTTACGTATTTTTCTACAATAATAGATACCGGATATTCGGTGGCTCGGTGCATTTTATTCAAATCGTCCATCACAATAGATAGAAAATATTATTAAAATATTGAATGTACTGAACGTATTGTTACGTGCGGGTACAAGTCGTGTACGACGTGTCCAAAAATAAATATTATTCGTTTTGTATTATATCGTGTCGTAGAAGGTATACAAAATACGTAGAGAAAAAGCGATAAGTTTAGTGTAATTTACTAATCTAACATTATTAACAGAAAATGAATTTATAATTTATTTTATACAGTTATCAGAAATTAATTATTTATTTATAACACAATATTTTTGGAAGGTTCTATTTTAGTGTTTTATAACTTTTTGTTATTAAATGTGGTATATTATTTAACTATTATTATAAATTATTTAAATATAATATTTACCATATTAATATTATTAGTTTTAAAAATTATAATGGATAATGATCGGCATAAATTGAAACGGGTTTATAGTAGTAGTGTAAAAAAAAGCAAAATAGCAAAAGAAAAGGAGAAAAAAAATTCTGAAGTCGTTTCAATTTTTTGGGGCCCCCACATACCTAAATCCGGCCCTGCACATACATATTATTTGTCGACAATAGGTAGATAACATGTTGGAAAATTCTTCAGTTTTTTTTTTTGGGGGGGGGGCTATACAAAATGTAGAAGGGGCTAAGCCCCCCTAGCACCCCCGCTATTTGCGCCTATGCACTAGTAATTGGCAGGGGTGGACAACCTGCGGCTCGCGACTTTTTTTAAAAGACTTAATAATTTTTTAATAATTTAAAAACAAATTTTATTTATTAAATAAATAGAATATAAATGATAATACTAATGCATATATAATAATAATAAAATTATAATTTTTTCTTTTCTTTATTATTTGGGTAAATGTAATTTATGAGTTAAAATTTTTTTGTAGGGCATTTGAAGTCTGAATTTATCTCATTATTAGGTATACATTTTATTACTACCTTCATATTTTAATTCAATCTATAAAAGTATAAAAATTCAAATGAATGAGACATTTACATATAAATATAAATATAAATATATAATCATAGGCGGAAATCTATTGAAGAATTTGGAGGGGGCTACAATATTTCATCATAAATTTAACTGTGGTCAAAATATCAAAACCAACTCAATAGGCTCATGAGGAACGACTTCAATCATATGGTACAACGTACAAGTCCCTACGATAGACGGTCAAGCGGCAAAATCGGGAAATCCAAAAAAATAACGACAATTGCGTGTTAAAAAAAAAAAAAAATTAAAACGAACCGATCTTTTTGAAACTTTCAGGAAACATTGTCCTCAATGAAAAAATGAGTTTAAACTATTTGGTAAAAATCTCTAACTTGAACGGTTCTTCGGTTAAATCGACTTTGAGTAGTTGAAATTAGTTTTCGGCTAAAATTCGGAGGTCTTCTCGGCATACGATATTCTTACTCTATGCATACGATACTCTACCTCGGTATTTCGAATTATCGCGGTGTTCGATTCCAACTATTTCTAATTCGGGTAACTCGATAACCTTTATACTTAGAGACTTTTACCAATGAATTAAAACTCATTTTTCCGACGGGGACAAGGTTCTCTCAAAGTTTCAAAAGATCGGTTCATTTTAATTTTTTTTTTTTAAACACGCAATTGTCGTTAATTTTTTATGAATTTCTCGATTAACGCGTCATCCTATGTACTTCAAATTTTTATATCATTTTGGTAGCAAGCTAAACTACCCTCCAGGGACCTGTAGCCGTTTTCGTACGGTTTTTTAAATACCGATGAAAAAAAATATTTCGTCGAATCCACCGAATCCTGCGACCTCTGCCACAACACGTCAGGTACGACCCGACTGTGAGGATAAACAATATTGTCACCAGTGAGGAGGGTAAGAAGACGACTGCAAGAAGAAAAAGAGGAAGAATTTTTCTTATATTAAATGATACAGTGTATATTATAATTATTATAAAACACTATTATAATTTTACATATAGGTATTAACAGATTATTTTAATTAATATATAAACAATGTTTTTATACACAAAAAAAGAACTGATAATCATGCCGCAGGGATGCAGGTGTGCAAATCAAAGTGTTCAATTTTAATTCAAATTTTAATGCAATGATAAACCATTGCATTCGAAAAAACGATTCTGAGCGAAGTTCAGTCAGATAATGTAGGTAGGTATTGATTAAAATTCTGACATTTTCTATTAAATATTTAAAACGCGAAGTTTTATCACATATATGTGATACTATATTATATTACTATATTATACTATATGTGTACAGTGTACTATATATATATACTATATAGTACATAAATGAACACGGAACACCGTTCATAAAACAAGTTCAATATAAATGCTCATAAAATCCCTTGTCACCTAAATGCCCATATTTGACAGAACTTCACTCAAAATACTTTTTTCGAATGCAATGGTTTATCATTACATTCAAATTCTAATTAAAATTAAACACTATGATTTGCACACCTGTATCCCTGCGGTAGGATTATCAGATCTTCTTTTTATACTTTAAACAACTATAAAAAAAAAAAAATCGTAAATGTAATAATTCACAATTAATTGGTACTGAATTAAGTGAAATGTGTTTTAAGCTTCAATAATATTTTCAAAATTTGTCATTTTTATTTAATATTATTGTAAAATATTGTTATATAATATAATATAATAATAATATATATATATTTAAATATATGAATACATTAAATATTGATTTTACTGAAATTTAAATTTTAAACACATATAAAAAAAAATGAGTCTTGAGATTATTCTAATATTTTGGAAATATGTTAATATATATGTCCATATACCTCAATAAAATTTTCAAAAATTTTCCAAATTTTTTGGATTTTCTATTAATTTTTATTGTAAAAGTATTGTTTAATGATAAGAAGAATATTCGTATGGATTTTGAAGATTTTCGTTTAAACTAAACATATCAACTTTAAGCTATAAAGAAAAATTTAGACTTTAGATTTTTCTAATATTTTGATATCACGTTAAGTAATATATATTAAGTATACTTCTGTTAAATTTTCACACCTTAATGCCCAAAATTGCCAATTTTATCAAACATTATATACATAAAAACGAGAATTTTACCAAATATTTAAAGTCCTATATTTTGTATATGTTGCAAATTTTTATCACATATATATAGTACCTACCTATTTCAACACCCAAAGAAATTTTCAAGTCTCTAACTTCAAAATTGCTTGATTTATCGTGAAATATTGAAATAGAATTCGTTGAAATTTCAACGACAAAAAAATTCTGTTTTTTCGTCGTTTTATCTATAGCATAGGGTCAATTTTGAGAAATTCGAGAATTGACCTAAATAAAGTACCAGGGCCGCATTTAGGGGTGGCACTGGCTACAACGGCTCTGGGCGCCAAAATTTTATGGTCGGAAGTTTATTCACTTGCGAATTATTAAAACTTTATTATTAAATTTATTTTAAATTTAATAATTTTATATTGTTAAAAATTGAAATTAAAATAAAATAATTAATAACATATAATATAATATAATACAATACAATATTTAATACATTTAAATGTTTAATGTATATAATGTTTTTATATTATGCTATATGAAATTTACCCAACTATTAATAATCTTCGACACGAAAACGGAAAAATACCGCGATTATCTGCCGCAGCGCGTGAGGTGCAGCTGTAGGTACATTATAAATTTATAATAATTATTATTGTACTATGGTAAAATATCTATATCAGCTTGAAGTGTGCGGGCACTTTTCGTACTGCAGAAGTATAGACTATAATGCGAGAGGCGAGACGCGAGAATATTATTAATATACCTTAGATAAAATAGTTCCATATTCATTTTCCCAAATTTGTTGTTATTTAATAGACTGTAAACTTATTTTAGTATTAATAATACGGTATATTTAATTTTCGCGTGCGGTGTATATTAACATTAGATCCATTAAGTACCTAAATATGAAAAAAATTACTTATAAATTATAATATGATGAATTATAAGCAGGGCTCAAGAATCAAGTGGGATACCTTCAACACTCAATTGTAGCTTTTCGGAGGGAGAAGGGGACGGTTTTCATGAAATTATTAAACACTATTTTTTAAAAAAAAGCTCATATTTTTGTAACACAAATATTATTATTTTTGCTCAAAATCTGATGTATTCTAAGGATACATTTTCCCTTGGTATGCCCTTTACGGGGGAGCAAAATGTCTAAATGCGGCACTGTAAAGTACCAACTACAATCTACATCCACTTTCTAACTAGAAAGATCTGCTATTCGTAAAAATTGGATATCGCTTCGCTCAGAATTTAAAAGTAAAAACAAAAATTATATATCATAATGATGGTTTAGGAACCAATTTATTATTTTCCGGAATTTTACGGTCCGGAATATTACGATCCGGATTATTACTTTCCGGAATTTTACGGTCCGGAATATTACGATCCGGATTATTACGGTCCGGAATATTACGATC
>JAIUCT010007778.1:0-11972 GCA_021307375.1 Tetraneura akinire
TTAAAATAGAATTCGTCGAAATTTCAGTTTTCGTGAAATATGGCGTTTTTTCGTCATTTTTTCTACCGATTTGGGTCAATTTTGAGAAATTCGAAAACTGACCTAAATAAAGTACCAACTACATCCACTTTCCAACCGGAAACATATGCTATTCATGAAAATCGGACCATTATTTCGGGTCGTAAAAGTGTTTTATTGTGAAAATATTGAGAAATAACGAGAAGAATATTCGTATGGATTCTAAGATTTTCAGACATAAAAAAAAAATAGACACACATCATTGTAAAACCAATACATTCTTCGCTTCGCTTAGAATCTAAAAGAAGAACTGATATTCCTACCGCAGGGATACAGATGTGCAAATCATATTTAATAAAAATGTCAAAATTTTAATCAATACCTACATTATCCAATTGAACTTCGCTCAGAATAGTTTTTTGAATGCGACGGTTTATAATATTGTATTCAAATTCTAATTAAAATTAAATACTATGATTTTCACACTAGTATCCTTGCGGCAGAAGTATCAGCTCTTCTTTTATTTCTTTTAATATTAAAATAAATTTTATTACCATAAGTATTAGAACACGGGTTCTCAACCTGGGGGGCGCGCCCCCTAGGGAGGCGTGACACAATTTCAGGGGGGGCCTGAAAATGTTGAAGAAAAAAACACGAAAAAGGAAAACGTTGACGTTTTCTAGCCGTGCATTGCCGGTGTGTTGATCACCGCCGGGGTCGATCAGTAGATATACATCGAGCGATAATTACGATTTTATAAGATTATACAAATCATATATTTATACTCTTAAGCATTCCTAGTATTCTAGGTATTAATAGAAGCATTGTTTAGGTGAAAAACCAACACTCGACGCGATAATAACAAGTTTTGGTGACCCGAAAAAAAATATTACGATTACACTAATAGTCTTGTACAACGTAGCGAAACATAAAAAAATTGATTAAAAATAAACAGGGCCAACCCTCTCATTAATTGTATATTTAATAATAGTTAATATTAATTTTAAATTATAATAATATTTTTTTTTTTGTGCAAATAAATTCATTTAATATTAAAAAAACGTCATTGAAGTTGTATTCATATTAATCCAATAACCAACATTAATGTACCTATAGTTTATAAATATTATGCATACATCAATCTTAAAGTAGTGAGGGGGGAGGCGCGAACTCATAAAATAATTTGAAAGGGGGCGTGGACCTCAAAAGGTTGAGAACCCATGTATTAGAAGGATGTTAAATTTATATATAAAGAAATATTCGTTTTAAAAATATACTAGAATCCTCATTTAATTACCAATTTACTGCCGCGTTAAATTTAAAAAAATAATGGGGTTTTATTAATTTTCTACTTAAATTTGGAAAGAATTTATAAATTTCCCAGTGTCTCTACCAAGTTGCAGCCTTACACTCTACGTACCTTACAGTACTTCGGATGTCGTTCAGTTTATTAATTAAATCCTATCCAGTTAAGGAGCATTCAACTGGCCATTTCCTATTACACCAATCAGTTTTTGAAGCCAGGAGGTTAGACCGATATAAAACAAAGTTTCTTATTAACATTTTACAGGTCCTAGAAACTTATGACCTATGTTAAAAATCTAACACAAAATTTAACAACAAAATACAATTGTAATATATTACTGACAAACAATAAATATAATTAATACAAGTAGTCTATCACCTGAGTAATCATGCACCTGGAGGGTAGTTTATTGAAGAATACCGATATATCAGAGTGCTATCAGAGTTAAGCTGATAAAAATATATACAATAAAATAAACGATAATGATCACAACTACGTAATATAGCTCTTAAAACTATCTGTTCATCTCTTAAAACAAAACTATAATATTCATCTCCCATAACTCGACTACTTAATACGTATATATCAACTCTGCTCACCCGTGTTTGGTCTATCATGTAAATATTGCTGAGGCGATATGAAACTACGACTCGGGTATTAATGCAATCATTACAGCTGCTAAGATTTTAGAGTGTCTGGTGTAATCATATTGGTGTATCGCTAACAAGTTGGTGCGTTTGTTACCCATTTGTTGCTAGATGGCAACGATGATATATGGTGATGTCCCGTAAGCCTCATGACCAAGGCTCGTGACTTATAGCTCTAAAAAATCTTATTAAAAGCGCATTAATATACTCTTAAAATTAATTATATAAGCTCTAAAATATGCACTAAAAATTATGAAATATGCAAAAATATTTTTTTTTATGGAAAAAACTTACAAGTACAAGAAAATGAAATACGTTTTTAAATGAACTTTTATTGTAAATACTAAACATTAAACATTAAACACTACATATTACAAGATACCAAACGGAAACACGAAACGACGTCACGACGACGATTAGTCGATAACTCAATGTGTTGTACAATAGATATTATAAAGTGTAAAATTTAATTTAGTAAGTAATTTAATATTTCCATATAATAAAAACGTAATAAAATAAGATAATTATACGAGAATACCCAAAGTTTGATAAATAATAATGCATAAATTGGGAATTATTTTCGTCAAGTGGATTGTGGATATACTATAAAAATATAAAATTTTAAATGTATATTTTATATATTTTACCTATGCTTTAATCCAAAAGAAAATCACAGATATATAGGAACAATGAAAAAAACTATCTCTATACTAAATTATTCACTCAAATATTTAAAAATATTTTAATATATAAAATTATACAATAAACTTTTTTGAAAATATCAATAAAAATTATAAAATAGCACTAACGACACGAAAATAGCTCAATAACACTTAATCTTAAAATATGCAGAAAAAATTGGGTATTTTAATAATTGTTAGTAATCTGAAACAAATTTATCACTCACTTAGCCATTTCTATTATGTTTCAAAACAAATATGCTAATGCTTCAAGTTACGAGCCCTGGTCATGACAATTCACAATTGTATCACACAATCACTGTTAAATTTTTCTTTAACATTCTATTTAAGTATATGAATGGATTATAAATGTAAAAATTTTGGATATTAATAAAATAATATAATATATTGTAGCAAAATAAGAAATAACAAACAAATATACTAACCTTTTGATTTACTACCTAATTTATACAATTTAAATCAAGTTAAAAATTTAAATATAAAAATATTTGTAAAATAATCTTAAACAGAACGAATTATTATTTAATATTAATTTACAAAATTGGAAATATTATGTAATTAACATACCTACGTAATTAAAATTATTATTAAAATTATTTGATTGATAGATATTAATACCTATATTAATAGGTTGGAATTGTACGAGTATAGTAGATAAAGTACCTATATATTTTACAACTAATTTATTTATATTTTGAATTTTGATAATGTCCTAATCCTAATACATGATATTTATTGTAAATTATTACTTGCAAATGCACGACATTTTATTTAGCGTTTTTTGTATATTTATGTTTTTTTATGCATTTTTAGTAAATTTTTTCAAAATGTGTTCTAAATAATCGTAATTGAAATGTTAATTTTATTTTTATATCATATAACTTAAAAAAATTGTCCAATAAAATTCCGATGATATACCTAGGTAAAAATATCATTTTCTAACTCTTATTTAATTTATTTTTTATAAATTATATTAAATAGAATAAATTTAAATTACAAATTAATAATTGTGTGAAAAAGAAAAACTCGAAGAAGTAGGCTTGTAAATAAAGTTATTATAAAACCTTTTTTTAAAAAAATTATTTTAATGAACTAATAAATAATTTTAATAATTTTTTTGTAAATTTTTTTTCAAAACCCAATTTAATCCTTTTTTTTAAAGCTTTTTTTCAGTTTTTTATTGCTTTAAAATCCGTATGCTAATAATAATAATTAATATTATAATTTGACTTGAATATCTACTGTTTGCTATATAAAAAATTTTAAAATCACATTTAGATTCTGACACTTTTAGATTTTTTTTTTATGTATAAAAACACTTTTACGACCAGAAATAATGCTCCGATTATCACGAATAGCATATGTTACCGGTAGAAAAGGGGATGTAGTTGGTACTTTATTTAGGTCATTTTTTGAATTTCTCAAAATTGACCCTAAGCGGTAGAAAAAACTACGAAAAAATGACGAAAAAACGGCATTTTTCACGAAAAAAGAAATATTGACGAATTCAATTTCTATATTTCACGATAACTTGGATAATTTTTAATTTAGAGACGTGAAAATTTTTTTGGAATTTCACATAGGTAGCGATAATATATATATGGTAAAATTTTGGAACCGTTACATTATTTTTTCTACAAAATATAGGACGTTGAATATTTCGTAAAATTCTCGTTTTTATGTATATAATGTTTGATAAAATTGGCAATTTATCATATTAAGATCTGAAAATTTAACTGAAGTGTATATACATATTACTTAACACCGTATCAAAATATTAGAATTTCTATTCTCAATCTTTTTTATAGCCGTTTTAACTTGAAATTTAACTAAAATCAATATTTAAATTATTTATATGGATTTTTCTTATTGTATTACAATATTTTACAATAATGTTAAATAATATTAACAAATATTTTTTAAAAATTTTGAAAATTTAATTCTATAAAAATTATATAGAGTTTTCATTTATGTACTATATATATAATAAAATTTACGTTTTAAATATTTAATATAAAAAATGTCAATATTTTAAAATATACCTACATTAACTAAAACTATAAACTTCTCTTACAATTTTAAACTTTAGAATATAAACATTTATAAAAAAAAAAAAATGATACGTATTAAGCTTTAATTATTAAATATAAACTTACTAGTCAACCATTTAGTTGAAATTGATAATTAAGTTTATAATTATAATATAAATTAATAGCAGAACAGATTTTTTCAGTGGGAACGAATTTCTAATTCCTTTCAATTTTTTACTTTAATAAAGTAAAAATGTAAAATATTATAATATAGGTATTAATTACATTGCAATGGGATAGTTACACTATAATATAATAAATTAGGTAATAAATTTTAATTATTTATTAATTATTAATCAAAAATTAAAATAATTATTATTAAAAGTATAAAAAAAAAAACAAAAATATTTATTTTATTATTTAATATATTTAATATTTTGAAAATAATACAATAATATTG
This sequence comes from Tetraneura akinire, assembly GCA_021307375.1. Lineage (NCBI taxonomy): Eukaryota > Metazoa > Arthropoda > Insecta > Hemiptera > Aphididae > Tetraneura > Tetraneura akinire. The sequence goes on from JAIUCT010007778.1 coordinate 5,163, forward strand.
AAGTGAAACCATATAGAAGTGATTTAATTATATCGAATATCAATAATTGTCTAACAAGTTGTAAATTAGACCGATAAACCTAGTAATACAATATGTAAGATTGTAAGATATAACTGAATACATTTATATCTAACCTATGTAATCATCATAAGTTATTGATATAGATATAATGTATAAAGCAACCAGAATATTTTGTTTAAAATTATTTTATTATGTTTACTAATAAAAAGACTCCCAAATAGTGGATACACTGTTACGGAAATGATAGTGTTATATTTTTATTAAGATTTGAATGCAATGATAAATCATCGCATCCGAAAAAGTGAATCCAAGCAAAGTTCATTGAAATATAGATTCTGATTATAATTTATTTATTAAAATGTTCATATTCGTTCAGAATCATTGCATTTAAATCATATACAAAATACAACTGTTTTTCCATTATCTACAGTTATATCCTGTAAACTTCCATTAAAATTTTAAACTTTAGAATAAAACAGTTATAAAAAAATTATACCTATTAAGCTTTAATTATTAAATATAAACTTACAAGGAAACCATTTAGCTGAAATTGATAATTATGTTTCATAATTATAATATAAATTAATAGCAGAACAGATTTTTTCAGTGGGAACAAATTTCTAATTCCATCCAACTTTTTACTTTAATAAAGTAAAAATACAAAATATTATAATATTATAATATAGGTATTAATTACATTGCAATGGTATAGTTACTCTATTATTTATTAAATTAGGTAATATATTTAATTATTTTGTAAATAATACATTAATTGAACTGATTTAAATATATCGAATATCAAAAATTGTCTAACAAGTTATACATTAGACCGATAAACATAGTAATACAATATGTAAGATTGTAAAATGTAACTGAATACATTTATATCTGTATAAATGAAATATTTATAGGTCTAATTTAATAACTAAGCAAATAATATGTTAACATTTTATTAATTATATAGTACACTTACGACTCATGATATCTAATAGAAATTTTTAAAATAAAATAATAATTAGAAAATTGATATTTTTATTAAATTGGAGAATTAATCAAAAATTTGTTCGTGTATTTTTGAGCTTTTATTAGTCATTATGTATAGTTGGTAATGTGTTACTTTATTACCTATAATTAAATTATATCAACATTTAATATAACACAAAATATTGAAATTAAATTGGGTTAGACTAAAATCTTCTTCTTTAATAAGTACTTTATATTTATATAACCATATTATTATTTTATATTTAAAAAATCAAGGGAAGGATACTGGTGTGGATGTGATACAGGTGTAAAGAGGATAGTGTAGAATTTTGATTAAAATTTGAATGCAATGATAAATCATTACATACAAAAAACGATTCTGAGCGAAATACTGCCAGATTTGAGTATTTAGGTGACTCAATTAGAGGTTATATGATAAATTATGTATATTGAAAGTAGAAATACAGATATATGTAAAAATTTTAATCGGTATGAACATTATATTATCTGATGAACTTCGCTCAATATCGTTTTCACAAATGTACTCGTAATGATTTATCATTGCATTCCAGTTTTAATCAAAATTCAACACTATTCTCTTTACACCTGTATCCCTTCCATGACTTTTTATATTTTAAACAGTTATAAAAAAAATCGTAAATGCAATAATTCACAATTAATTGGAACTGAGTTAAGGATAATATATTTGAGCTTCAATAAAATTTTCAAAATTTTGTTTATTTAATTTAACATTATTTTAAAATATTGAAATATAATAAGAAGAATCCATATAAATACTTTAAAAATATCGATTTAACTGAAATTTCAACTTCATACATCTATGAAAAAAAAAATTGAGACTTAAGACTTTCCTAATATTTTGGAAATACGTTAATATATATATCATCAGTATGCTACAATAAAATTATCAAAAAAATTTTTATATTTTTTGGATTTTTTATTATTTTCTATTGTAAAAGTATTTAGCAATAGTAAGAACAATACGTGTATGGATTCTAAGATTTTCGTTTAAACTAAAATATAATTTTTAAACAACTATAGAAAAATTGAGAATAGCGATTTTTCTAATATTTTTATATGATGTTAAGTTATATGTAAATATACTTCAATAAAATTTTCAGACCTTACCAAAAATTGCCAATTTTGTCAAACATTATACATACATAAAAACGAGAATTTTACGAAATATTAAAAGTCCTATATTTTGTAAATATATTAACGTAACGGATCTAACATTTTATCACATATATATATATATAATACCTATGGTATGAACACCCAATAAAATTTTCCAGTTATTAACATAAAAATTGCCCGAGTTATCGTGAAATATTAAAATCGAATTCGTCGAAAATTCAGTTTTCGTGATAAATGCAGTTTTTTCGACACGTTTTCTAAAGCATAGGGGCAATTTTGAGAAATTCGAAAAATGCCCTACTTAATATACCAACTACATCCACTTTTTAACCGGATATATATGCTATTTGTGAATTTCGGAGCATTATTTCAGGTAAAAAAAGTGTATTTAGACGTAAAAAAAAAGTATCACACATCGCTTCTCTCAGAATCTAAAATATAAGAAATAATAAAAAAAAAATTGTATTATATGTTCATTATAATCATTAATTACCTTGAATCAACGTGCTAAAAATAATTAAAAAAACGTATATAATTTTTAAAATATTATGATGAAACAAAACCATAATTGTATTTAAATATTAATATGAAAGACTGAATAATTGTAACACGGACGGATTACGAACAACATAAAATCTTCACATTAACAAACAATTTAAACATTCAACTTATATTTAAAGAGAAAATATGTATTTATCATGTACTATAAATAAAAATTGATACAATAAAATAAACAATTAAGCTGAATAATAATTATTTAATAAAGTAGAATTATTTTTGTACTTTCGATAATAATAGATAATAATTGAACAAATATTTTTTTTTTGTTTAAATAATTTTATTTTTAAACATTTCAATAACATTTATGAATGTTTTATGTGTGCTAAAATTATTTAATTAAAAATTATCCGTAGATCGACCTAAGTAAATCTCCATGTGTGATGTGAAAAAAAAATTGTAATTTTATAAGTACATTTGTATAGTTACTAAATATAGAAATATGGCGATCAGGAAAACTAACATTATACAAAATATTTTCTATGCGATACGGCGATAACGAAAAAATACGATTAATATTTTGTATCTATTAATCTATTAATTATATTAGCCCAGTCAAATTAGCTGAAAATATGGCTTTAGGTAGGAAAAACTGATATCAAGCTGGAGTTTTTCATACCTTTTTATAAACAACGTGTAAAACTTCTATATCGATATCATATGCATTTCAAAAATTATTCATGGTCGAAGTTCACAATAACCACATTTTTATAAAATATATCTCATTTGTTGTTGTTCCTACGATAATAACTTGAGAAAAATTTATTAGAGGAGGTAATTATCTCTAAAAAGAAGTTCTATGTCTTTTCTAGATTTTCCTTATGGTTTTATGTTATAAGACACTGTACGTCCATCGAAACTTTCACCGATTAAAAAAACATATAAGTATATTTGATTTTCAAAAACTTTTTTTATTTTGCGGCGAAAAAGCAAACAAAGAAACATTAAAAAATCATCGAAAATATCGCAAAAGAATTAAACAGGTTAGGTTAGGTACCTACCCATTATTATTATTTTTAAAAAAGTGGAGGTGTGCGATGAGGACAAAGAGAAGACAGATTCTTCCTAACAATTTAGGCTGGAAAAGTGTTGTCTCTCCAATGGAAGGGCCAAAAACGACCGAGGCTGCCGAGGAAGCTTTCATCTTTGACATGCCTGACAACAACACCAGTCAGCCATTTATCGTCGAAAAGACCATCTTGGTAGTGATTGTGGTGGTGCCAGAACAAAATTACTGGATTAAGGGAAAAACCAAGTTGGAAACGCTGGAATTTGAAAAAACCACTTTTCTCGAAAAACGTTCCCGTCCCTGATTCTCTCCTTCCTTTTGGTAAATTCTCCTACCTAGGCCAGACGAATCCGGTTCTTTGAACATCGAAGATGCTGTGTACATGACCTAGAGCTTTCTTATCATGTAATATGATTCAGCAATGTAAATAGGAGCGAAAACCGATCCCTATGTATTCCCTGCACCTGTGATTAGATCACTCCCGCTTAGACAGTTTAATGTGGATGAGATGACGTGTAATCGACGTTAGGTATGTATATATGTAGTATATGCTACCATGCCGATAAGAATAACTGTCCATCCCAACTCACGTGACCTAATATTTTAAATATTTTGATATGATATGTTAAGTAATATGTAAATATACTTCAGTAAAATTTTCAGACCTTAAAACCCAAAATTGCTAATTTTTTCAAACATTATATAGGTAATATATAAAAATGAGAATTTTACGAAATATTCAAAATCCTTTATTTTGTAGAAAAATTAACGTAACGGTCGCAAAATTTTACCACATATATAAAATCCCTATGTGAATATCCAATAATATTTTCAAGTATTTAACTTCAAAATTTTTCGAGTTATTGTCAAATATTGAAATCGAATTTTTTTTTTGTTGTTTTTCTATCGCATAGGGTCAATTTTGAGAAATTTAAAAAATGACCTAAATAAAGTACCAACTATATCCACTTTCTAACCGTAAACACTAAACACAAATTTGAACCCCTCCCATAGGAAATTTATACCTACGCCCGTGCCACATATATATAGTATCTATGTGAAGACCCAATAAAATTAAGTATGTAACTTCAAAATTTCCTGAGTTATCGTGAAATATTGAAATTGAATTCGTCGAAATTTCAGTTTTCGTGAAAAATGCAGTTTTTTCGTCGTTTTATCTACCGCTTAGTGTCAATTTTGAGAAATCCGAAATATGACCTAAATAAAGTACAAACTACAATACTACATCCACTTTCCAACCGGAAACATATGCTGTTCGTGAAAATCTGATTATTATTTCGAGTAATTAAAGTGTTTAAGCTTTAAGTGTCTACAGAATGATAAAAAAAAAAGAGCTGATACTCCTGCCGTACAGGATACAGGTGTGCAAATCATAGCGTTTAATTTTAATTAGAATTTGAATGCAATGATAAACCATTGCATTCGAAAAAACGATTCTGAGCGAAGTTCAGTCAAATTATAATGTAGGTATTTTTTATTAAATATTTAAAACGCAAAATTTTATCACACATAAATAGTACATAAATGAACAATCTATATAATTTTTATATAATTAAATTTTAAAAATTAAAAAAAAAATATTTGTCAACTTTATTTAACATTATTGTAAAATATTGTAATATAATAAAGAAATCCATATAAATAATTTAAATATTGATTTTACTGAAATTTCAACTTAAAACGGCTATAAAAAAAAATTGAGAATAGAGATTTTTTAAATATTTTCATATGGTGTTAAGTAATATGTAAGTATACTTATATATTGATAATATAAACACTGAAGATTTCATTAGTGAAATAGAGAACTGGCCCGCTATATGGAATCTTCAACATGAAGATTATGCAGAGTTGCTAAACACAATGCCTGGGAGCAGTGGCGGCTCGTGGGGTTCAATAGAAGTGGGGCACAAATATTTTTCCTATTTCCCCATCATTATCAATTACTACCTATAATTATTCTTGATAACTAAATAACTAAAATTATCTAAATTTTAGAAATTCAATGTTTATTAGTTATTACCTACTAATATATTATTTGTCATACAAAAATGAAATAATTTAATATATAATAATACGCTTTATTTTTAAGTATACAATAAAAAATAATAATAAATATGTAAAATAAAATTTACATAAAATAATATTAAAATTCGGTTATATTTTTAAATTCTAAATCAATTCGTCTGTCTTTTTTTTTCATAAATATTTTTATGACCTCTTCATTAAAATCTGTTATTTGATTTACCATTTTTTTTTCAATTGATAACATCGCTAATGCATTTAATCGCTCTTCTGTCATAGTATTTGGAAGAAATGTTTTTATTCTCTTTAATGTCGAAAATGATCTTTCTGCTTCTGCTGAACTCATAGGTCATAGGGATTGTTGCTATTAGTTTGTAGGTACTTTACTCGTATATAAAAGTCAAATACCTAATATAATGATTAAAAATGTCTGTCATTTATAATTTATTATTATACAGGTAAGTACAGATAGCAAGACTGCGACAGGAAGTCAATGTTGTTGATTATTTTATGACAATAAAGATAAACGACCGGTATTTCCAAGTTTTCGTGAAAGGAAAGAACTCGCGGGCACAATTCGTGTGTGCCCGATTTTACTATATAATTTGTGACAATAAATCACGATTTAAGATATATCTTAAATCGTGCAATAAATCAAGACTTGTATACAATTTTATACGGTTGATCCGGGCACAAAAAATATGTGCCCGCCGCCTGATACACTTTTATTTTCCATAAAATATCTAAATTCTAAATGAATAATAATTATATATCTGTATTTTTTTTTAAAAAATATGATAAGTTATACCATTTACCAATATTATACCTAATATTATTTTTATTTAATTTCAATTTTTATAAATTTTTTTATTTGATATTTTTGGTGGGGCACGTGCCCGTGTGCCCCCTTGCACGAGCCGCCACTGGTTCTAATTAGGACGAAACAGGTCGTATTATATTTTCATTTTCTTATTCTAGGTAGGTATATATTCTAATTTCTATGTTTAGAAGCTATTACAACATTAGTTTTTTTTTTT
>JAIUCT010007779.1:0-12049 GCA_021307375.1 Tetraneura akinire
GAATGATGCTTCAATAGGCCCATAAGACATTACGTCCTTTTGCATTGTAAAATAGTTGAGATAATAGTAATTTCTAGCTGTAATAAATATTAATTAAGTAAGTAAATATAAAAGCTACATTTATCTAATTAATTTTACTATATTTATGATCATCATCATAATTGAGTTCTTCATTTCCGTAACATACACTTGAACAATTATGATATTCTTCCATGGGTTCACCAGCGCATGTGCTTTTACCATATTCATCATAGGGACAAGGCCGTACTCTGTAAGGTTGACATCCCTAAAAGTTTGTATAAAATATAATCATATATTGTATACATCAAGCCTTCCAGTTCCAATATAGATTAACTTTGATGCGTTGTTATTAAAAAATTATAATAGTTACGTTAAAAACACTTCTTTAAAATTAATTTGAAAAAAGACGAGCAGATAATTCTGTCGAAGGGATATAGGTGTGCAAATTATATTTTATATTGTTTAATTTTAATTAGGACTTGATTGCAATGATAAACCATTGCATTCGAAAAACTATTCTGAGCGAAGTTCAGACAGATAATGTAGGTATTGATTAATATTTTGACATTTTTTTATTAAATATTTAAAACTCAAAATTTTATCACAGATATAGGTTCGGTACACGTCATGTAGTATACTCGTATAAATGAACACCCTATAAAATTTTCAAGTACCTACTTATCTAAGGTCAATATAATTATTCATAAAATCCCTCGTCACTTAAATGCCATTAATCCATTATCATAAACATTTTAGGGTATCCGGCATAGGCGTATTTAGATGGGGCTTGTCATATATTTAGCCCTCCTGATTGATAATTAGCACCACAAAATTATATGCTAGAGGCTATCTGATTTAAAAATATTTAATATGTTGATATATAATAAAAACTTAACAATAAAAAATGTAGTACCTACCTATATATTTGAAAAAAATTTAATTTTTTTTTTTTAATTTAGTACAAATTTATAATGCATATAGTATATTTTATAAGTTATGCTGCATATTGTAGCATATTGTAGCATATTTTGCCATTTTTATCGTGCATATTTGCATTTTTAATTTTTTTTATACTTTTTCCTTTTTTGTTTAAAAATAAATTTGTGTATTTTGATATTATACCTGTATTTAATTTATTTGTAGGTACTGTATTACATTGATAAACACCGATAAAAATAAATTGGTAAGAAGTTGGTGTGGTCGGGGGTCTTTTCCAATAACCCTTATATTATACAAAACTAGTTGGAAGGCTACAGCCCACTAGAAATTTATCCACCCTACGCCTATGGTATCCGGTCAAAATCGCGAAACTTTTATACCGCGACTGTTAAAATAGCGAAGCCAAAATAGCGAAAACATTATTAGCGAATATGTATAACACTATAACAGCGATTACAAAAGTAGCGAAAAAAATTAATATTTATTAAATTTAAATTATTCAAATGTACAAAAATCAGTGGCGTACCTAGACAGTTATTATAGAGTGGGCGAAATAATTTTTAAACCCGTTTGTTTATAGGTTATGTTAAATAAAATAATATTTCACACGTTCACACATATATGAAATAGGTGACAAAAATGATATGTACATAATATAAATTTTTCTTTATGTAATTTATTTCTTCAAGTATTTAATTCAATCTTATGATAACGATGTAGAAGTTAAATTATAAATTAATATATTCTACGGTTCACGAGAGGGGTGAGTGCCCCCATCACCTTTCAAAGGTACGCCAATAACAAAAATAATTTTATATTATAATTATAATTGTAATGAATAATTTAATCCAAAAGTGTTTATTACTTTTTACATAGGTAACTTGTAAGTTGTAATTAATAAGTTACGGACACAACACAATTATTCACACTAAATATCGTTTGACCATTGATCATAAATTCATAACCTAATATATTATAATATAATTGATATATATAGAATATGCTTATAAACATTATTTCCTTGATTAAATAATTGGCTTTATATAAAATAAATGTTTATAAAATAATACAAATTTATCAATATCTACGCATTCGCGATAAACGTAATCGCTGTTTTGCTGTGTAGCGAAAATTGTTTTCGCGGATTTTACGTCGCTATTTTTGTCTTCTCGGTTAAAGTTTCACAATATTAACCTAGACCCATAATGTAGGTATTGATTAATATTTTTACATTTTTTATTAAATATTTTAAACGCGATATTTTATCACACATATAGGGAACATATAGGTACACGTCATATGGTACATAAATGAACATCCTATGAAATTTTCAAGACTCTAAGCTCAAATTAATTGCTCATAAAATCCCTTGTCCCCTAAATGCCATTATCATAAACATTTTTGTCAATTTTATTTATCATTGTAAAATAATGAAATATAATAGACAGAATCCAAATAATTACTTTAAATATTAGTTTTACTTAAATTTCCAATTTAAACAACTATAAAAAAAAAAAAAGAGTAGGTATAGATCTTCCTAATATTAAGGAAATTTGTTAAGAAATATGTCAGTATTCATCAAATTTTTATTGTAATAGTATTGAGAAATAATAAGAAATATATTCGTATGTATTCTAAGTCTAAGCTTTAAAAATAAAATAGAGACTAGAGATTTTTCTAATATTTTAATATGATGTTAAATTATATGTACATATACTTCAGTAAAATTTTCAGACTTTAATGCCAAAAACAATATGTATTATATGTAATAATATATGTATTGATTAAAATTTTTACATTTATCAGTCTCTAGATCTCCACGTTCAATAAATATATACCCATATAATCCATACTGAATTAGTCATCTAAATACCCAAATCTGACAGTACTTCGATCAGAATTGTTTTTTAACTTTAACGATTTATTACTGCACCCAAATACATATAAATCAAAATTTAACACTATACTATTATTACCTATATACCTACCTTACATTGAATTTTATATTTTCAACAATAACAGAAATAGTAAATGTACTAGTCACAATTAATTGGAACTTTTAAATTTTATTTAACAGTATTGTAAAATATTTAAATATAATAACAAGAATACATATAAATCCTTATTGATTAAATTTTTTACATTTATAAATCTCTACTTTCAAATTTCAATATAAAAGTATAAATTTGTGTAAAATGTAATCGATTTCTTATAATTGTATGATTCATGTAATCTTAGTTCTTAGATTAAAAAAAAATTATAATACGTTAAACAAATTTTTTTTAACATTAATTTAAAAATAAATCTACTATTATTTTTATATTAAATTGCTTGTACTCAAGAATAATGTAAATTGTATTATTATAATAAATTTAATATTATAAAAAACGTTCCAGGATACAATTAATTATGCGATTTCACTTACTAAATATAATATAATATTTAATTATTAAACCTATTTAATTTCTTATTATTTTCACTTATTAAAACGTAGTACCTAATTGTTTCATAAAATATTTATATCTCTAATATTTTACATTAAAATTTTATTAATATAATAACGTAGTAATTATATGAAGTCACTTACTTCGTTAGAGCCATATGCTCCTCCAGTAACTAAACCTTGTTCACTTAAATATTTCCATGCTGCGTACGGCCAGCCACCGTAACAACCATAACCACACTCATCACAACAAGAAAGGAGTTCTTCTGCAGATAACATATCGTACGTTTCTCCCTTTGTCGCTATGCAATATCGATCAGAAAATGCTGAACTGGTGCTAAATGCCTAAAAGCATGAAAATACTTGTAAAAGAATAATAAAAAAATTATTTTTGAACGAATTGGTTAATCATCTTAAGTAATTTATTAAAATAATATGTAAAAATTATATTTTTATACCCAACAACTACCACAATTTCCTTGGTCACGAATTTCTCCAATTGTAGGACAATTTTTCCATTTCTTCCTAGCATCAAATGTCTTTGGAATTCTGTTGAAAAATGTGTATACTTTGTCATGTGTTTTAATTTCGTGAGGTTTCGCTGTTAAAGCATATTGCATTCCTCTGGAACCTAAAAGTCTTATAATTTGCTCTTTTGGGGTTTTGGGATGGAAGTTTTCGCCGGCCTAATTTAAAAGTAATAATACAATAATCAATTAACACTTATTTTATTTAAAAAAATGATTGATATTATAATTTATAATTTTTTTCTGATTATCAGATATTATCAAATTATATATATTCTCGTATTATTAATGTACCTACAACGACAAATTGTTTTATTGAAATGATAAAATGTAGAACAATAGGTATAGCCAAGCCCGGTTTAAGGGGGGGCCAGGGGTGGCACGACTCCGGGGCCCACATCCTTTAGGGGCCCACTTTTATAATTCACAGATCACAATAAATGACAAAATATGTATTTTAATCTATGGTAAAAAAAATGCTTTTAAACAGAGAAAAAATGCATTGTATAATAATTAATGCATTCTTGACAAGCCACATTTTTCAATAATAATTTTAATATTTTATATTTTCATCCCATACTACATAATTGTGGCGTACGTTTCCGGTTTCAGCTGTCCGGTATGGCGCACCAGTTGCAAATTGTTCAGCAGAACGAACATTTTCTAAATTAACACGCACCATAAAAAATAAATATAGAACAAGCCAGACTCAAGATAATTTAAGAATTAACGTCTTTAATGATACTACATTCAGAAAATGATATCTTGCAAATAATTAATTTTAATCAGAGTTTACAACAATTTGCAAAAACCAAAGCTAGAAAAAAATTTTGAGATTTGGGTTTTTAAATAATATATTTTACATATATTAAATTATTTTTATATAGATTTCTTCTATCTTTAGTTTTTGCGAATTGTAAATTTTGATTAAAATCAATCCTTTGCAAGATATTTTCTGAATGTTGTATCATTACAGACGTTAATTTAGAAAAGGTTCGCTGAACAATTTGCAACTGGGAGAGTTAAATACTTAAATATAATTTTAATAAACTATTATATTATATACAATTGTATTACTTACAAATATTAATTATAAATAAATAATATTACGAATGTATGTAGGTATTTGATCTTTATATAATTTTACAATTTTGAATATTATTATTATTATTATTATTAAATAATAATCTACTAATCCCTTACAAATTATAAACCATTTGTATGTAACATTGCCAGTGGCGTATTTGTATATTCAGCGCCTATAGGCCTGTAGAAATTTGCCACCTTAAATTACTAAAATATAAATTTATTGGATGCATGTCAAACAGATTTTATTGAAAAAAAATTATCAAATAAAAAAATATTTAAATTTCACAAAATATTGTTTAATTTTTTTATTAGTAAAAAATGTTTTAATATAAGTAAATAAATTTTATTTTTTTATAATTTACGTCTACTTTTAGTTCTTGCAAATTCGTCAATTAAATTATTGCCATTTAATTAATTTAATATTTTACTCTATTAAAAGTAAAGCTAAACTGTTCAATTTATCATGAGTTTTGGTAGATCTAATTAAGTACAATTTTAGATAATAAATTTATGTAAAACAGCCTTCATAAAATACGAGTATAACAATATTGTTGACAAATAAAAAATAATATTATATTATATTAGCTTCTTTGGCTATTATTTTTTTTAAAAAATTAAAAATTAAATATACTCTACTATGAATAAGAAATATATTACCTACATGTAATATTATTGTGAGTTTTACAATAATAATATATACGTATGTGTATTATAGACAGTTAGGTAAATAAAAAAATTAATATAATTTAAAAATTTACCGCCTCTCAAAATTTGCCACTGTAGGCCCGTGCCTACAGTGCCTATACGTAAATACGCCACTGAACATTGCCCATTTCTATTATAAAATTAAAATATTATTTTCTGTACATTATAATTTGTTGAAAATCAATAAATTTTATCTATAAATTATAAAATAATTCAGAAATTTTTTTAACCTCAATGAAATTAATTATAAATATTATTTTAATTTTAAATAACTTATATATTATTTTATATGCAAGTTATCAATATCATAATGATAATATGTGTATATTTAACATTTATTTGACTAACCTTTAATATGTATATATGATACATCAATTATTTTATAATAATCAATGACATTTTTACATGTTGTATATTGTTTAGTATAAAAAAAATAAACTAAATAAACTGAAATCCTATTTTACTAGTTTTATAAAATATTAGGTATATATTTAATTTAATTTAAGCACAATAATTATTTAATGTTATTAAAATATTTACTTAATACTCATACCTATATTCATATTTAAAATACTGAGGGGCCCAATCAGTGATATACTCGTATACCCCGGGGCCCAATATAACCGTAATCCGGGCTTGGGTATAGCTAAATAAAGTAGTTTAAAGTGAGTTACATAAACAAATAATTTTAATCTAATTAAAATGATAATTACCTATAATTCCTAAATAAAATTGATTTTCATAATGTTCTTTATGTTTGATATTATACAGAAAATAAAATTCTAAATTTTTTTTTAATTATTATTTTTTTTATATATTAATACATAATTATTTCTTAAAACAAATATGGTATGTTTTTTGTAAGTAACATACAAATATTTAAAATTAGTAACTCTAGGAGAAGCGAGAAAATAATAACGTTATATTATTAAAAATATATTTAAGTAAATACAAAATATAATGTATTATTAATTGCATTATTCTAAATTATTTAATAATTTAAAAAAAAAATTACCTTCCATGTTGTTGCTTGCGCATTGATTTGATTAATGTAATGTTTCTCTAAGAAATAAGCTTGTTCTGTTAAATAAACACTAACTAAAATAACAGACAATGAAATAAGAAGTCGTGCCATTGTTATATTGTCGAAGAATAATATTCATGAATATTAACTATAAGACTCTAACATCAGTTCTGACAAATAAAATTACTGACTCTTTATTGATTTATTTATACTAATATTGTGCAATATTATAATATTATTATTACTTCTAGAAATAAATCATGTTACTTATAGATAACTATGTGGATACGTAATTAGTATTTTCATATTTCATGGGTTTAAATAAATCTATATCTTTAAATAATTGTTTTTGTGTTGGATTATTGAAATTTTTTTTTTGTATTATTTATAATCTAAAATTATTGATTAAACTCATTTCAAAGAAATATTTAATAATATTATGACGTTCTACTAAGGTCACATAATTACTTTTAAGATAATATAATATATAATACTTACCTAAATAATATTAAACTCATTTTTTTTTTAATTAAGTATGGAATTATTTGGTATTAAAATTATATGCATATGTTGCTTGAAGCCTTAGTTTCCTACAATCACCTATGCGTGATTGCCGGATGCGTGATGCGTGTTAGCGTGATGATAGTGTTTTTCTATACCTTGCGCGATTATGAATTCGACTGTTTGGAATTGAAAAATGTTTGAATCGTCAGTATGTGACTAATAAGACTTGACTAAACTTCGAAATGGACGTGTTGACAATGTACAATTTGAGGGAAATGGAAGCTGACGACGGACTTCTACTATTGGCTCACTTATTTAGAGAGAAAAGTGATGAAATGTACAATGAACAGAATAGTTACTTTAATAATCTGATACAGAAACGCTTGATTGACAGTGACACTAGGTTTAATGCTTATTTTCGGATTTCCTGTGAGTTATTTAATTTTATCCTTAATTATATAAGAGAAGATATTAAAAAAAAACACCATTTAAACGATATAAATATAAATATAAAGATATTTTTAAAAAAGAAGAGCTGATATTCTTGCAGCAAGGATACAGGTGTGCAAATCATGACATTTATTAATTTTAATTAGAATTTGATTTGAATGCAATGATAAACCATTGCATTCGAAAAAACGTTTGTGAGCGAACCTTAGTCAAATAATGTAGATATTGATTATAAAGTTATAACATTTTTTTATCAATTAAGTATTTAAAATGCAAAATTTTATAACACATATAGGGACCATATAGGTGCACATGTCATATAGTACATAAATGTACACCTTATAAAATTTTCATGTCTCTAAGTTCAATATAAATGCTCATAACATCCCTTATCACATAAATGCTCATTACTGACAGAACATCGCTCAAAATACTTTTTTCGAATACGAAATACGATGGTTAATCATTACATTCAAATTCTAATTAAAATTAAACACTATGAATCTATGATTCACACATTACACCTGTATCACTGTGGCAGGAGTATTAACTATTTTTTTTTTATACTTAAAATAGTTATAAAAAAAAATCGTAAATATAATAATTCACAATTAAATGGAACTGAGTTAAGTAAAATGTATTAAGGCTACAATAAAATTTTTAAAACCTTTATAAAAATTTCGTCAATTTTATTTAACATTATTGCAAAATATTGTAATATAATAAGAAAAATCCATATAAATACTTTAAATATTGATTTTACTGAAATTTCAACTTTAAACACCTATAAAAAACACCTAAAAAATAATCGAGAATTGGGATTTATCTAATATTTTGATATGCTGTTATGTATTGTCGAGTGTATTGTTATGTAAGTATAATTCAGTAAAATTTTCAGTTCTGAATGCCCAAAATTGTCAATTTTATCAAACATTATATAGGTACATAAAACGAGATTTTTACGAAATAATCAACGTCCTATACTATGTAGAAAAATCGTAACGAATCCAAAATTTTATCACATATATATATAATACTTATGTGAACACCCAATACAATTTTCAAGTCTCTAATTTTAAAATTTTCGAAGTTCTCGTGAAATATTGAAATCGAATTCGTCAAAATTTCAGTTTTCGTGAAAAATGTCGTTTTTCTATCGCATAGGGTTAATTTTGCGAAATTCGAAATATTACCTAAATAAAGTATCAACTACATCCACTTTCCAATCGGAAATATGCTGTTCAACGTTCGTGAAAATTGGAGCATTATTTCGGGTCAATGGCGTTAATAGAAATTATTTTCTCTATGGGCTAATTTTTTTATTACTTATATAAATTACTAAATATAATTATATAATTTAATTAATAACTTTAAACAATATTAGTTTATGAAAATATCAATATTATTGCCAAAAAATTATTATTACTAATATACTTCAATAATTACTTAATTAAACTAATACTTAGAGGTAGTAATATTTATCAAAATATAAAGTAAATAATCCTTAATATTTTAATACTATTATTGTTTACACTTTACTATGTCATAGTTTTTATCACATATTAATTTAAACATTATAACTAGTGCTAGGATTTATATGCAATAATATACAATTTAAAATAAACTTTACTTCATGATGTAATTAGTAAACATAAAAAAAAAAAAATAATAATTGCATTGGTATATAAATCCTAGCCCTAATTTTAACTTATCCCTAATATTATAATTTATTATAGGTACTCGTATTAATGTGAAAATGTTTACAAATAAAGATAGTACTAATCAATTGTATAGTCAATTGCAAGTTTATTAATCTAATTTGGAATTATTGATACAAATAAATATGTTTACACTTTAAATATTTTGATTATAAATATACACTTATATAATATAGGTATATGGATCTAGGAAAAAATATCCAAGTAATGAAGTAAAATATATCCAATGAAAAAATAACCAGTTGAAAATATATCCAATGAAAAAATAACCAGTGGAAAATATATCCAATGAAAATATATCCAATGAAAAAATAACCACTCCATTTTAATTAATAAATAATAATGTTAGAAATGTTCTTAAAAACACAACTGTCAACTCTGTAAAGATGTATTGAATACTAAAACTATTAATATAGTTAAACTCATTAACTTATTTAGTATATTTAACCATATACGACAATACAACTATTATCTACTTATTCGTTGTAATGTTTTTGGAAATTACCAATTACTTATTAGATTATAAATAAATGTAATAATTTAACAAATTGACCGATTCACAGATTATAATATGTAGGTATATTATAGCCATTTGCCATTATACCTAAGTATATAATGATATTATAGGTAGGCATCTGACTAAGATTCAAACGCATGTAATGTTACGTTTTATTGATTACGGATATTTATTCCTCGGATATTTTGTCTATCGGTTATTTTTTCTGCAGATATTTTTCCGACACCCAATATATATACCCTTGTATATATATATTTACACTAGAATGAATTATATTTTCATTTTTATATGTAAATATATATATAGAAATAAAAATTTAAAAAATTGAGACTAGGGATTTTTCTAATATTTATATAGTACCCCCATTTATATGAACTCCCAAAAAAATTTCAAGCCTCTAATTTCAAAATTGCCCGAGTTATCGTGAAATATTGAAATCGAATTCGTCGAAATTTGAAAAAATTTTTTGGTCGTTTTTTCTACCGCAACCGCTTAGGGTCAATTTTGAGAAAATCGACCTAACCTAAATAAAGTACCAACTACATCCACTTTGCTACCGGAAACATATCCTATTCGTGATAATCGGAGCATTATTTCGGGTAGTAAAAGTGTCTTCATACTTAAAAAAAAAAAAAACAAAAAAAAAAAAAAGACACACATCATTGTAAAACCAATACATTCTTCGCTTCGCTCAGAATCTAAAATAGAAAATTTTAAATTTATATAATTGTATTATTTATTCTTTCTTTGTACATTAAATCCTGTATTAATTTTGTCATTAGTAGGAATTTATAATAATATTTATTATTATTACCAAAAAATATAGTAACATCTATCTATAATATCGTCATTATTGTTTTTTTACATTTTTTTTTTTTCTGTATATTATTATGTAACAGTGTATAATCAAACAATTATTATAATTTTTAATTGCAACTCTATGATATGTGATTTAAACCGTATTATAATCACAACACTAATAAAATAAATGTAATGTAATATTTAACCGTGTTTCAATCACACACACACACATATATATATATATATATATACAAACAAATGAAATATAGGTATATTGTATTATATATGTAATATTGTAATTTGTAATATATCTGTAAAAAAAAAACTAACTTACTTTAAATCTATAAAAATTGTGTAATTATTTATTCTTTCTTTGTATATTATATACCGTACTATATTTTTTAACTGTAACATCCTAAACATTCAAACAATCATCGTGACATCGTATATAATATAATCTAACTACCATGATATGTATATAATTGTACAGTCTAGAATCGATACGTTGAGAAATAGTGCATATGATGTGAAACGTTAAAAATGATTAAAACAAATTTGAAGTATATAGATGGTAAAAAAAAAAAATTAATTATATATGAAGGGTGACATATAATAAAAGATATAATATATTAAAAACAAATATAAGTATATTCATTGTCTAAAAAAAAAAAAAGCCAAGTTATAATATATAAATATATTCGACGTTTATCGAATGAAAAATACGCGAAAAATAGCGATCGGGCCGCGAAAAGCGACTCCGTTACGGTACGGCGAACGACGGCGGCGCGAAAAAAACGACGGCTACGCGAGAAATACGAACGGAAAATAATTAATTTGGACCGAGACCTTCGGGAAAAGGGTATTAACGAATTTTAAACGCGAAAAAACTATCGCCTTATTGGGAGAAAGGGATAAAAAGGACGGGTGAAAACGTAAAATATTACGGCGCGAGATTTTTGGACGGTAGCAAGAGAGAGGTAGACGATTATCGGTATTCGGGAGCGGCGAGCGCAATGTAGGCTCGACCGACTCGTTATCGCGAGTAGTCGGAAACCGGCCGGCCCGTTATCACGAACAGAAGGAAACCCGGCCATGGAAAAACTAAGGGAAAAGTTAAAAAAGGCGATTTAAAAAAAGGTTTCGCGTAAAAAATTACAAAAAACCGATTTTAATAGATGGAAACGACGAAAGGTAGAATTTATATATTGAATATAAGGAAAAACCTCTCCCATGAAAAAGTTAGCGTTTTATTATATTAGATTAATACTAGTGTATCTATAAAATTTATTTTTTAACTTGTAAAATAATTAA